>PJEM01004267.1:0-158679 GCA_004023845.1 Helogale parvula
TGGACTAGTCTCATGCTATTCTTTTCCTTACCTGCCACACCCCAGCTCTCAAACACAATGTGTTTTGTCCTCCTTAGAATTGAGGCAATGTTCTTGGATAGACCTTGAAAGCCTTGTTCCCTGTGATGGACTGAAGAGGGCACAATGGAGGCAGAATTTGTTTTCTTCCCCCTAGAAAACTGTGCTCCCATGCAAATGCTTTAAACAATCTGAGGTGGTTCTGGATCTAACCCTTAAGAAAACCTGATAACTCTTTCTTTTTGTGGTTTTGTGAGTGTTCAGCTGTCATCTAAGAAGCTGGGTTACCTTTATGGGGAGGCCATCGGGAAAGTCCACAGGAAGAATCAAGATTCTGAAACTATGCACACAGAGAAAAGCCCGGCCATCCAGCTGTCCCCAACCTTTAAGACCTCTACCACCTCTGTGACAGCTTTGATATTCCAGCCTGTTGAAATGTCCAGTGACTGCAGCACCAAATGGCATCACACGAGATAGAAGAATTAGCCAACTGACAAGTCAATCACACCATTGTGGACGACAATAAACGATTCTTCTGTGAACCCGCTAAGTGTTGAGTGAGAGCAATAAAGGTGCCGTCAGAAGCAAGGATCCTAGTCAATGCTCAGGGCACTCTGTAAACCCCCAGATGATGATTCTGGCAGGACAATTTCCAGATTTTTGAATGACCCTGGGGAATATGTCTGAAATTCAGAAAACTGTCCGGAGTGCTTCAATTATATCAAACCTACTATGATTTCAGGATGTGTAGAACCAAGTCTTCTTGCTTATGTTAATAATCGATTTTTGAAAAACAAGAATCAATAATGTTTGTATCAATAATAATGCATATGATTGGACCCGAAGGACGGATATCTCAAGAGAACCTTTGTTTCTGATAAGAGAATTAGACTTGGACATTGAGTCCTGGCTTACTACTTAGTTGCTGCTTTGGGTAGAATTAATGAGGTTAATTTAGTTTTATTGGTTAGAGGATAAACCAGAGAGTGCATGAAATGGCAAGGCACTGGCTTATGATTCAAAAATTAAAGACGCTTGAACTGATAGGAAGCTGCTTAGTAGAGAAGCCAAAGGTAAACAGTGAGCACGGACTGTAAATCAAGCATAAGTCTGCAACAGGGGGTCTTGCTACCAAAATGCATGCGAGAAATAGGGAAGTGTTTGGGGTGTCCGGGAGGCTAAGCTGGTTAAGCATCAGACTTTGGCTCAGGTCACGATCTCATTGCTTGTGGGTTCAAGCCTTGCATCTGGCTCTGAGCTGAGCCTAGAGCCTGCTTCAGATACTGTGTCTCCCTCTCTCTGTCCCACCTCCTCTCTCACTCTGTCTCTCTCTCCTTCAAAATAAAAAACATTTAAAAAAAAGAATTAGGGAAGTTGTTTTAATACACATCCCTTTCCTGCCACATACACCCTCCTTTTTTCATTGCCATCAACTCTAAGATTATAAGTAGTGCATTTATACAGATGGGATCCTTAGGAAGTATGGTCCAATGTCAAAGAAAGAGGTTATTGGGACTGTGTCATACCATAGTTTCTTCCTTATTCTCACAAGCCTAACGAATAAAATAGTAAAGATACCTTTAAAACATTTCAATTTCTCTTACTGAAAATTGTAAGAAGGTAGTAGCTCTATACATAAGAAGATTCTGTAATAAAACAATTAGGATCTCAACTTCTCAGGTCTCAGCGTCTTCACGTGCAATGTTAGAATTATTCTGATTTTGCAGTGGAGTGGTAATGATTAAATGAGATAATGTCTAAATGACATCTACCACAGTGTCAGAGCTCTTTAAAAAACATCAAAGAGGAAAACTAACAACTATTGAGCTCTTAATGTGTTGTTCTTTGAAAATAGAGGCATTGAACAGACTCCAATTTCATTAAATTTACAAACTACTTATTATAAATACAATAATCTGTGGATTTATCAGCTGGATAAATAATAATCATATGCTGGCTAAAGAAGATCCCAAGAGTTGATTAAGGTCTTCCCTATACAAATGTATTGGCTGAATCTATGTATCTGCTATAAACTATGTAAAATGAGAAATATAAACACCCTTGGGACGTGGTGTTTTAGCAGTTAAAACTAGTAGATTTTTTCTAAAGCCTGAACATCTCATTTAAATAAAGCAAACATTTAACCTCTGCATTAGACATTTAAACAGGGCCTTAATGAATCAATTAATTTCCTAATTTGTTTTGGACATCATTAAAGTATTCATCTATAATCTGGCATACAGACACTCGGGGTGCCTGGTTAGAGAGAATTCTTAACTGTTAAATAAGAGGGTCAACTCATATTCTAAATTCCGCCTTTCAGAATTCTTTTATTTCTATTTCCAGAGTTTTGCTTGGGCAGGAAATGCTTTTACCCCCTTTCATATGGAAATTGTTTCCACAATATGCACCATCAATATTCATCAAGTATCACACCAATTAACAAACCATGAATAATCTGGAACAAAAATTTAATGCATGAAAACCTACAAACATCTAGGTGGCTGTTAATAAGGCTATGTTTGAGGTAATCACACACAAATTTAATTTTAAATATACTTCCCTTAAGGAAGGGGTATCAATGTTAATTTAAGAATTTAATTTGTATGGTGTTTTAATAAGAAATGTGCAAAAATATCATGCTAGGAACTTTGCTTATCAAGCAAACATTTACTTTCTTTTATCGAATGGAAATAGACTATTTCCTTTATATTTATATAATTTTATATAACTCTTTTTTGAAGTTACACTAGTATCTTAGTATAAAAGAAGGTATATAAATTTTTTGAATATACAAATACATGCTTCATAAAACAATTATTTGAAATTAGCAGCAAACAAATTCTTTTTTTCAGTTTAGGCACTATAAAAGTTTAGTCAAGGAACTTTGAGCTTGATGTCTACAAGTGAGTTATACTGACATACAAATTTATACATATTCTAATTTTAGGGCTTTCCAAACTTTGTGGTTTAAACTGGCAACTATTAATCTCAGATAAATTCATATGTGTCTTTTCTAAAGAAGTCTAAATTTGATGACAGAAAGAAGGGATGGCAACTTTCCCTGAATAATGAGAATGCCCAAGTCCAGAACATGTGTATGGCTTCTCCAAGGACAAGTGAGTGGCAGAATCACAGAGCCAGGACTTGATTGTGTGTCTCTGTCCTTACTAAGTTTTTCGTCCCTTCAGTAAAAGAATAAATAAAGCTAATAAAAGTTGAGCAGAGGAAACTGTTAAGATACAAGTAGAAGTTAATTTCATTAAAAATAAAGATCTCACAGAAAGAATCAACAACAAGAAAGCTGAAAGCTGATCTTTCCAAAGACTAATAAAATAGATAAATCTTTGGCATGACAAATCAAAGATTATAAAAAGCACAGATAAAGAATATTAGAAATACAAAGAAGGATTAATTATAGCTGTGATTAATAATAAGAGTTTTAAGTATTACATGAGAAAATACCCCCCAAAATCCCTTCATGACAAATTTGAAAAAAGATGGAAATTGCCACTTACTAACAAAATATAATTTGCCAAGGCATACTAAAGAAATAGAAAACCTGAGGAGATGTCGCATAACTAAAGATGTTCAATCCACAGATAAGAATTTATCTCTCCACAACAGCAAAAACCTCAAAACATTATGGGCCCATATGATGTTTGAGGCATTTTCTATCAAATAGTAAGGCAGAGAGAATTTCAGTATTATACTGTAAGGACACAGGTCTGAATTCAGCTTCTCAGAATCATTAGACAATAGAAGGGCACACATTGCCCAAGGAAGAAGGGACAACCCTTGTAACACCCAATCTGGAAAGGCCAGCTAACACCTTTAACATTTCTAAGGGCGGGCCTAAAGATGGAGGCTATAAGATAATCACCTATCGCTTAAGACTGGCCACACCCTACATGAGGGTCCTGGGCCCACTCTGTGATTGGTCAATACTCTAAATGTTGTGATTGGCTCCCACCCAAAGTATCAATGAATGGTTAAACCTGCTGTCAATAATATCGTATAATAATGATTAGACCCCTGTACCTGTGTCACAATTTCCTGTAACTCCCCATTCCCAAAACTCATAAAAGCCCTACCCCACCTTGTTCGGGGCTCTCAGCATGAATCCACTGCACCAGTAAAGTCTGTGAGCCCGAGCTTAGGCTCGGCCAGCCTAAACTCGTAATAAAGCCCTTTGCTTTAGCATGTGTGACTCAGTCTCCCTGGTGGTCTCTGGTTTTTGGGGGTGATATTGGAAACTTGGGTATAACAATACAAACTCCCAAGATCAGGAAAGAAAAAGGTGGGGAGGAGCAGGGGGATCACATAGACACCCCATTTTATGAAGCTAATATAATGTTGTTAGCAAAATCAAGTAAAAAGAGTATAAAGAAAGAAAACTCTTTTCCCGCAATATCACTCTTGAACGAAGATGAAAGCCTCCAAATAAATGTTAGCAAACTGAATCCTACAATATGTATTTGGAAATAGCAATTAGCTACTTTGAATCCTTTCAGAGAATCTTTGTCTTTTCTTTAGAGCATTTAATGAATTTTTATTGATTTGATTTCTGATTTATTTCCACCAATAAACACTTTCCACTTGTCCTGTTATATTCTTTCTTCCTTCCTTTTTTCTTTTCTTCTTCTTCTTCCTTTTTTATGTTCTCTTGACTGATATTTTTTCTTCCTTATCGTTTTTCACTTATGTGTCATTTTCTTTCCTGCTCTCTCTCGCCTACTGATTCTGTCAATTTTCTTCTTGTTCATTTTGCTTCTTTTATATCTTTGATAGTTGGAGGCTATAGCTTTCTACAGATTTAACATAGTCTAAATTTTGAAGATACCTTTACTTTGCTTTAAATGAGTGTAAGGACTTTAGGAAAGTTTTAGTTCCAATCTACTGCCTTCTCAATTCATAGTATTACATCGTGGTCCAGTGTTTTAGTCCTATCCTACTTCTCCATAACGTTTTCCTGTTTGGTACAGTCAATGTTTATTGTGATTTCCCTACCAACATCTTTGTTTGCCATTCCTTTTTGGATTTTAGACTTTCCATCTGAAATAATTTCCTTTGAGCCTGAACTACTTCATGAGTCCCTGTACTGAAGCTGTTCTGCTCATAGTAAATATCTCGGTTGTCATCTGAAATTATCTTTGTGTCACCCACATATTTGAAAGACACTTCTGGTGGGTGTAGCAATCAAACAAACAGTTACTTTGTGCATTCATTCTGCACGAATTTGGTAGATAATCAATGAAATCTCTGTGAGGGTTCATGACCCTTTCCATTGGTGTTCTGTGGCTTCATTGGCATGAGTTCATGTATGAACATTGGGACTTTTCTTCTCTCTCAACCCCTCCGTTTCTTCCCCTTTCCTTTCCTCCCTGGACTTCGTTGGGATTCCAAGATTTGAAGATTGGTGAATGTCAACAATTCTAGGCAAACTCTTAGCTATTATATTTTTGATATCTCTTGGTCCAATTCTCTTTTAAATTTCCTCCATGATACTGGTTTTTCATTTTTTTAAATATGGACTTTGTGTTTTTATATTTTTCACATTTTCATTTTCATATTTTCGTTTTTGTGTTTTTCATCTTTTCCGTATTTCTCCATGTCTTTTTTTAGACTTTGTAAGCCATACTCTTTTTGAGGTGTATTTGTCAGTTTCCTAACTCTTTTGTCATATGTGTTTAACTGTAATTTAATCTAGTCATTAAGGTTTTACATTTAATTTTTTATTCCTGAGAGCTTCTGCAATTTAAAAGCAGTTTGATGCTTTTAAAATAGTTTCATAATCTTCTATAGATTCTATTTTTCCTCGTCGTATTTCCAGCCTGTCCGTTATGTCTATATATGTAGTTATACCTATATATACATTTAGCTTTTCACAATATTGTCTTTCTGAACGGGTTGTTGGAATTTCTGGATATACCTTAGGTGTCTCTTTATTTTTATTTGATACTTTAAGTTTACTTTATAGGAAACATACTACATTCTGGGAAAACACTTTAGTATTCTAGTTCATTGACTGGTTTTATTGTTTCTTTTCAGCAATTCAGTCTGAGATTTTTATTTTGGAAATATGTTTACATTTCCATGTTTCACACAAATCTTAGAAGGATCGTAGGTGACTTTACTTGGAGGTATTCAGTTTGGCACTGTTTTTTTTGGGTGTGCCAATTCGCATCTCTCTTGAATACTGTGTGTATTTAATTCTTGGTTACTCTCTCGTGTTTCTCTGTGAGATCTGCCTCACTAGGTTTAGTTGAGGTTGGATCTGAGAACCTGCATCTGGTGAAAAGGATGGAAAGTCTGCCTTGGACATACAGCTCTTCCTCCCACCCTGGGATCTGGAGGGACATAGGTGCTGCCTCAGCCCTGCACCCAAGAGTCACAGCTGATGATTGGTCATATGTGGAGACACTGCCTTCTGCTCAGTCAAAATGGCTTAAGGTTGAACAAATCAAGGCCTTTTTGTTGGACTGCATTTCCTTGTTCAATTTCAATATGGTTCCTCCTGCCCGCATTCTAGGTAACTTTGAGCTTCCCTGAAACCACCCCTAGGCCACCACGGTCTCTTCCTGTATGAGTTTTGGGTATTCATTTTCTCTACTCTTGTTTCTCTTTGATTCTGACCTCACTTCATTTTCTGGCTCTTGGGAATTTCTCAGAAACTTGTTTTCTACCTGTCTTTCCTTCTTTTCCAGCATACTATGACTTTAATTTCTTAAAAACTACTTATTACTTGACATTGCACAGGAATTTTGGTGGCCAGGGAAATTAGGTACTTGTATTCAGTCTACCTTTTTTTTTTCCAATCCAGTTCTGATTTTCTCCCCCATTTCTATTCTCTCTATTCTCTCATTTGTTTAAATAAAATTATCATTTTAACGACTCTATAACATTGAATATGTCACCACATCGTGGTTTATTTAAACACCTCTAGTGTTGGATACCTCAACTCTTTTACCAATGTAGACATAGTTCAAGAGATAATACATTTTTACATATCCACAATTATTCCCGTAGAGGCACACTACACATGAAATTACTACCTAAAACCCTTTCCAAAAAATGGAGAGGGCTTATATACAGTAAGCAGTGGGTTTTATCTTAAGATTTAAGATCACACAACGGGGTGTTGCTCAGTCTTCTCTAAGGAGGTACGGGAGGCTCAGTTTTGGGTGCTACTGCTGTCAGCCTATCCGTGATGCTGATTAGAAACAAATGGCTGACTTCACCATGCTAAGATTCACACTAAGAGAAAGGTAACACTTCTGCCAGCTGTTTCGAAACAGCTTAGGTGCAATATGCAGGTTACGAGTGAAAGGAGATGTAATCACTCCTATTTTTATACCTGATTCTACTAATGGTATTTCTGCACCTATAGTTAGAATATACAGTCAGAATATACACAAGCTATCAGCTACACACACACACACACACACACACACACACACACACACACAATAGATATGCATGTATGTAAATATTATGGACCCGATGCCTGTGTCCTCCCAAAATGCATATGGTGAAGCCCTCGCCTCCAATGTGGTGGAATTTGGAGAGAGGGGCCTTTGGGAGGTAATTAGGTTTACATGTGGGCATGGGGGGGCCTCCATAGTATTACTGTCCTTAGAAGTCATTAGAGTGCTCCATTTCCACCAGATAAGGCACAGTGAGCAGCAGTGGCCCTCCACAGGCCAGGGAGAGAGCCCTCCTCAGAACCCAACCATGCTGGCACCTGATCTTAGACTTCATCCTTCAGAACTCTGAGAAACATGTTTTTTAAGCCTCTCAGGCTGTGGTACTTTGCTTCCGCAGCCTAAGCTAAGACATATTTTGGTCCTGAAAAGGGGGGTGCTGCTGTAATGCATGTCCAAACACGGAGGGCAGTTTTGCAGGTGGGGAGTGGGGAGAGCCTGGGAGAGTTCTGAGGTGCGTGCTAGAAATATGGACGTTGAGGTCTCAGATGGAAATAAGGACATGCTCCCAGAAACTGGAGGAGAGGTCATGCTTGTTAACAAAGTAACAAAGAATTTGGCGGCACTGTGTGCTAGTGTAGTGTAGGAGAGCTGGGAGTGATGAAACAGGAATATTTAGCTCAGGAGATTTCTGAGAAAAGGGTTGAAATTGTGGCCTGGTTCTCCCGACCACTTATAGTAAAATATGAAGAGAGAAGAGAGGAGTTGAAGCAACAATTGGTAAGCAAAAGGGAACCAGAACTTCACGACTTGGAAAATTCTCAGTCTGTCCATGTTTCAGAACAACGAGAAAGCTTGCTCTGAAGAGAACAGTTAAGTATATGGGTGAAAACCATTTGATAAGGGCGCCCGGGTGGCTCAGTGAGTTTAGCGTCCAACTTTGGCTCAGGTCATGATCTCAAAGTTTGCGGGTTCGAATCCTGCATCAGGCTCTGCTTGGGATTCTCTCTCTCTCTTTTCCTGCCCCTCCCCTACTCACACTTTCTCTCTCTTAAATAAAGCTTAAGAGAGAAAAAAAGAAAGAAAGAAAGCAATGTGATAAAGAGGTCATGGGTGTAACTCATTAATAAGCCCAGAATAGAGGTGGTCTACGCCCCAGAGCATCTGCCAGTTTGTACTAACGGAGAAGGAAGGACGGCTGCTGGACTGGTTGGATTTTGCAGGATGGGAATGTAGAGCTCTTCAGTGGTGAGCATGAGCTGTCTTTTAAGAAAGAAAGAAGGATCCCAAAGTGATTAAGCAGTCATCAGGGTTCCCCCCAGCAGGCCCAGAGTTCATGGGCGCAAGTCTCCACCTTGGCTCCAGGCCTGTGGGCAGAGGCCTCACAGAGAGCCCTGTGGTCTGAGCCCCGAGGGTGCTCTCCTCCAGTGGGCAGCACAGAACCAATGGGGGTTATTCCTAAGCCTTAAAACCTAGTAGAATCTGCCTTGCTAAGTTCTGGACTCCAGTAAGATCCACCACTCTTCCTTTTTTCCTGTTTCTTCCTTTTAAAGTGGGAAAGTCTGTGTTATGCTTGCCCCTTGTACTTTGGAAATGCATAACTTGTCTGGCTTCACAGGTTCATGGCTGCAGAGGAATTCTGCCTCAGGATGAACTGTACCCCAAGGCTCCCCCATATCTGATTTTAGATGATATTTAGATGGGACTTTCAACTTTTGACTTCTGTCTGAATCAGGAATGAGCTAAGATGTCGGGGGCTGCCGAGATAGAATGAATGTGTTTTACATGTGAGGACCTGCATTTTGTAAGGCCAGGGTCAGGAGGTGATGGACTGAATATTTGTGCCCCCATCCAATGCTTATGTGGAAGATCTAACCCCCAACAGGATAGCATTTGCAGATGGTACCTTTGGGAGGTAATTCAGGCTAGATGAGGTCACAAGGACAGGACCCTCCTGATGGTATTGGTGTCTTTATAAGATAAGACAGCAGAGAAAGAAGAGGCCATTTGAGCATAGAGGGAAATGTCAGTCACCTATGAGCTAAGAGGACAACACGGAATAAAATGTACCTTGACGGTACCTTGACTTTAGCCTTCCCAGCCTCCGCAACGGTGGGAAATAAATTCGGGTTGTTTGAACCGTCCAGTCTGGGGTATTTTGTTGCGGTGGCCCAACCAGACTGATACAGTACACACACCAACCTAGAGATACACTTTCTTTTCTTTAATCCAAAGTGGAAAGCATTCACAGATGCAATCTGATGAATTTTAATCCAAACCTTTAATATCACAACTCAAGGATTACTTCCTTGAGATCTTTAAGAAAGCTTGAAAAAAATGGTCTGTGTCTTCTTTTCAGATTCTGGGCCTTGGCAACTCCATTATTTCTAGGTTGCTACCAAATAATCTGGCCTGCGTGCTCTTATTCATTTAATTAAACCCTGCCTTCAGATGAGGCTGTTAGTGATAACTTTACATTTCGCTTGCTCTATTTTCTGTTAGTATTATGAGAAATCTCAAAATGTTGGTGACTTTATGTCATCCTTCTTATCCTTGTCCATTGAGAATATTGTCATTTGCTATGAGCTTTTTGGCTTACAGGGAAGATTTCTACACCTGTGGCCAGTCCCTCTCCACTATATTCAGAAAGCATTTTTTTCTTTCCCTTTTAAATTGAAATGAATGGGGCGAATAGGTCTGTAAATACAATGATGTCTCCAATCACTGTGCTGGATAAATGTCACATTACACCAGGATTAAAAAACAACCAAAATGCTATTCCAGCAGGCAGATTTTCTGAAGCGAAATCACGGGCACAGAGGCAATGCCGCTCACAATGAGGCAGTCGATTAGGTATAGAATTTGGAACCCGGATCGCAGCTGGACTCCTGCACCTCTAGTGGGCTAGCGACGGAGCTTTGAATGAGACACCTAATTTTCCTGACTTTAATTCTGTGATCTCAGGATGGGAATAATAATGCCATTCTTTAGGTCATTAGGAAGATAAATATACTTCATGTGAAGTCCTTAGCTGATTCCTGGCCTTCCATTGGTCCTAAATGGCCATCATGTAGTGTTAGTATTATTGTTATGACTTGTGTTACTACCTTCACCATGTTTTCTTCTCTTCCTGCAGCCCTTGCAAGTCCATATACGGAAGGCCCATCGACTAATCCTTAGATCACTGCTACGTGGGCTGAGCGTCAATGGTTGCACAGCATTTTCAGTCATAGAGAGTCAGGCTGCCGTCTCAGTTCTTTTATGCTCCAACCACAAGACTGCGGGGGAAATGTTCAGCCTCTGGGTCTCAGTTCCTTCATCTGAAAAGAGGGAACAGTCACACCCACCTTCTACGTGAGGATTACATACAGTAATGCAGGTACGTAAATGCCTAGGAAGCACAGAGAATGGGGTCTTCAAAGTGAAGGGCTACAATAAATTAAAGTTCCTATTCCTAATACTTAGTTTTATGATAAATCTGAAAAGAAAAAAAAACAAGCAAGGATTTCTGGCAAAACCCATTTAAGACACTTAAAACTTCTCTTGGTTTGTTCTATACCCATTCATATCACAATATTCTCTTTCTTCTATGCAAACCCCAAATTATTTTCTTTGTGTGCTTTATAAGGGAGAGATGTCACAGAGAGGAAATCAGGCAAATAATGCAACTAGAAAAGGCTGTTAAAATGCACACCCCTAAACACATTTTTAAAAGAGATACTAAATAACCCATTGTCCCCAAAGAAAAGAAAAGCAAACAGATAAGATCACAACACACACCATGGAAAAAATCCCAAAGTGAAAAGGTAGTTATATAAGGAGCTCATGAACAATGTGAGTACTATAAATACATACATCATTTCATCATCCGCAGCTTCCGCGTTAGAGGTGCCGCCTTTCAGAGCCTTCTCACGCATCTGTTCAAGACAAAGCCTCTGAGCCTCTTAAATTACTCACAGCTCTTAAAAACATACACTTTGGGTTGTGATTGTTAAAGTATTTAAATTTTATTTAAATGTGTTTAAAGACCGTTTTATGTCCCTGGATTTGGAAGGAGATAACATACTTCCCATAACCAAACTCCTCAAACATTTAAGAACTGTACTGAATGCTAATTAAATCTGGAAACTATGTTGGAAAAAATGAAAACTCCAGGCTCATTTAAACCACATTTTGGAAGGTATTTTAAAAGATAATGAAGGTCTAGCATGTGGCAGTGAAAAGCTAACTGGTGGGGATTTTTATTCTTGGTTTACTTATTTATATGCAACATCTTCTTATCCCTAATGATTCTGCCTGTATTTATAAATTTATCCAAAATGCTTCATGATTTTATTGTTAGGACTAGATTACCTAGTGGTTGAACTATCATCTCCTAGATCATGAGAATTTGAACAGTGTTCTATTATAATTCAAGAGAGTACTCCGGTAATAATACTTATATACAGAACGTCTCTTCTAGATTTTCCTTCATACGATCTTACCTCAGAGTTTTGCCAATCTTTTTTTAATGAAAGAATTCTGTATTTTACATCTAAGTCATTTTAGTTTTAATTACTTGAAAAATATTTAAGGGAGAAAAATGGTTCTGACTTTTGGCCAGAAAGCTGGAGAATAGAGTAAAACTATCTAGAGATAGTAGACTACTGTTAGGTTTTCTTCAGTCATCTATGTAAAAGTGATGTTGATGAGGATGAGGAATGATGCATGACCTCCCAAAGTAGATGGGTTTGCAAGAGAATGCTCTATTGATACCAACAGTCCATCATTAGGAACGCCAGCCTACAGACACAAGCCTGCTTTTTTTCTATTTTTCAGCAAGAAACAAAGAATGCACTGGCCTCTATTTCCTCACCAAGGAATGGAAAGAAAACAGAGAAGAGATAAAGAAGATAGAGACCAGAGGCAGAAAGCCAGTCACATCCCTTGTCAAACATGAATGGAGAACAACTCCGGAGATAATTAGAAATGCCAAGGATGAAAATTAATGTCTTCTTTCTAGTAAAATGTGCAGTTTATAATCCACTGAGACCTTAAATTGGCCAGAAAATAGAAAGAATTTGATGGAGTAGGACAAAGGGCATAGTCGGGAAGTCCTGAGCCTCAGGGAACATTGCCTTGGTGGGGTGGGGGGTCCTCTGGTGGCAACAAGGACACAGGTTGCATTTGCTTTAACCCCCCCCCCTTTTTTGCTAAGTAATTGTGATTTTGCTCTTAAAAATAACAGGATATTTTTAATTAATGCATTACAGTCAGCATACAAGAAACTGAATTGTGTGCTAGTTTGGGCATTCTCTGATAGTCACATTGAGTCAAAGAATTTAGGTTGAAGCTCTTCAAAGTAATATCTCATTGTTTGGTGGCAAAACCCTAAATTTCAAGTCAAGCGTCTAAGAAAAATTTGTCTCCAGAACTCAACATACTGAGGTAACTTCTGAACAGAAAATACTAGCCTTTACGTCACTGCTTTAGTCGTCTCCTGAACCTCCTACAATGTCCATAATGGAACTTTATTTTTAAGGCATAAGCCCCAAATGTTCCATAAAATAATGTGTCTATAAAAGAGAATACTTTAGAAAACAAAGTGGCCGTTCAGAAAGACCGTGCTACTAGTTTTTTTTTTTTTTTTTTTTTTTAATCGTGTTGGAATAAGGCTAGAAGAAAAAAGGAACACCTCCAGGCACTGAGTAAGAGAATCTGGGACAGGCAAGTCTATGATTAGCATAAAATGATCTCTTTCAGCTCCAAATTGTAATTCAAATTGATTTCTCATCCTTACCAACTTTCTTAGGTGAATGTTAGGGCCCTGGTAGGGAACGATGGTGCCCAAGAATTGGGATGGAACTGAATGCAGGTGGATTCAGATGGATCCGTCCGTCCTTTAAGTCCCTTTGACCTTCCTTACCAGCAGCTAACGCTCCTATTTTCCACTCTGAGGAGGAAGCAGACCCCCCTGGCGGAAGGATACTGTAATGCTCTCTCACTGCAAGGGAATGCTTGTTCCCAAAAGGTCCACAGCCAGTACCTCCCACGGCCTACCCCTGAATCCTGGAGTCCATGCAACCTAACCCACGGAGGCAAGTCCAGAGACTCACCTGGGAGGAGTCACCTTACACCCTGAAAAAATAGCAAAATGTGGTTAGTTTATATCAGCAGGACTTAGTATACATGTGCATCAGTGGACCATACCTTTATTTGTCCAGCGTGGAGGGAAGAGAAGTTTGAGATTGCCAATTGTATCAATACAGGTGCACTTACGAGGGATTCTAGCTTTCATATGTTAGCTTGAGCACCTGAGAAAGGCCCTCACAATTTGCTCCTAGTGGCCTAAAACCTGCATGTCATATTGGTCTACATTAGATGAAACTAAACCGTGCAATTTCCATGCTAAATTGTGGAAGAATACATCTAACAGCTCAGGGAGACAGGAATGTTGGAATGGATTTCTAATGTGTGACTGGCTCCCCCAACTTGGAGGGCTTCAGGGACACTCTTCCCACAGAATCACAGAGCAGTATTCGGTGGGGGGAGCTCTGCCGTCCTTGGAGAGCTCTGCAGACTTCCTCTGTAGGATGGGATGGCGCCAGGCCCTCTCGAGAGTGCATCTGCTAAGGCGTCACAGGTGTGGCTTGTCAGTGAGTCTGTCTTTGCTTCTCAAAGGGACTTGGAGCCACAGCTCGAGTCATTGAGCCTTTCGGAAAGGAAAAGAGAAACACTTAGGGTTCCCAGACCCTGACTCTGAGGGGGCATTAAGCCTGAGGAAGTCTATCAACCAAGGTGGGGGCTTTTGATGGTTGGGTGATAAACAGGCGTCAGGAACAGTGGGAATGTATCTGGATTTCATTTCCCATTTTTGGATATGCCATGGAAAGACAATGCTTGACAGGTGGCATAATCCTCTCATTGGTTTCCAGACCTCTCCTCTTTTCTAAAAATCTCTTCTTTTCAAAGGAAACCAGATCCTTCACTCATACCACATCTTATGATAGCATCCTTAGCTAGGTTTCAAAGTCTCCAGGGCAGTTAAAAAGTTATAAATATTGGTTTGGGGGATGTCTCCCTAATCCTGTAAGTCTTTCTGTCTTTTCCCATCCATACATATTATTATGGGCATAATCTGGGCACACAATAAATCTTCTGAATTTGGAACAGCCAAAGCAGTCAGATTATGAGAATACTGATTTTTCTAGATATATTTAGAATTTCCTCATGAATTATGCTTTTTTAGTTTCTTCACATTAGATAACACCAACCAATTTTTATGTGATTTCTTTTAAATTGGACGTGTATTACTCAATTAATAGTTAAAACATAGTTAACCAGTTGTATCACATAATTCTCCATTACTCATCCAATCTATTCTTATGTAATATTCTGGACTATTACTTAAAAAAGTAAGTAATTCTGGAGCATCTGGGTGGCTCAGTCCATTAGGTGTTGAATTCTTGATTTTGGCTCAGGTCATGATCTCACAGTTCATGAGATTGAGCTCTGCATCAGGCTCTGTGATGACAGCAAAGAGCCTGATTGGGATTCTCACTCTCCTTCTCTCTCTGCCCCTTCCCTGCTCTTGCATGTGCACTTTCTCCCTCTCTCTCTCTCAAAATAAACAAATATTTAAAATACTTAGTAATAACAATAATAATATGTAATGCCATATATGAAAATATTAAATATTCATGAAAATATACCTAGATTTTTCAGAATTGCAATAATGAATATGCAAGCAAAATGTTTGCTATTTCAGATCATGTCATGGAGTCTCATCATGCAGGAGGCTGAAATGCAAACAGAACTGGGCAGCAACCACTGAAAATTCACTAACCAATTTGGTAATTTTGCATCCAGTTATTTTAGTACATCACTGGCTTTCATACCAAGTGACAATAATGTGTTAAAATCTTAAGTTGGTTTTTATTTAGCCTCTCACCTCTTCCTAGTTATAACTCAGATAATATGGAATGCATGGGAAAATGCATGGGAGGAGGGAAAGTGAGTGGAGGGGGGTGGGGAGAAGGGCAAGCAGGGAAGTGTTGGCAGAGAGAGTACCACTTCTACACATCAGCTTTAATGTGGATGTAATTGACAAACTGACAAAGTGCCCCGCAGCTATTTGTGGACAGGACACTTTTTCACTTCCTCCAAAGCTCGACGAAAGAGTAAAGTTTAGCCAGGATTATAGGGGGGTGACATCCATTCAGCTATTTCTGACATAATCGGAGTTTATGTCAAAGAGTATAAAGAAAGAATGACCAGGCTTTCCCAGTTCATCAGAGTACTCATTAACATCAATTCAGGCTGGAACAGAATATATTTTAAGGATCAATAACACAAGACATTATATTGTAGTCAACACATATAATGTGTTACATCCCTGATGGGAACATGATAGCAAGGACCATAAAGAACTTCAAGGAAAGGTGAATTACTGGGTGGGAAACACATATGGGAAAACAGACATCCCATCGGGATGCATCTCTGATATGTGGACATGCCCAAACCACACCCATCTAGAAAATTCTCTGTAAGACGCACAATCTGAAGCCAGGTGGACCCTGACCCAACACGGCATTTATGATCATAATTCTCAAACTGTAGCAATACTCTCTCCTCTAAAGCCAGTCTAATTTTGTGACTTTAAAGTCTAACATGATTTCCATCACCTTTAGAATACAAACCTGAATCTCTAACATAGCTGGTAAAGCCTCATGTACTTTTGCTCTGGTTGGTTCTCTAGTATCAACTTTGTTTCTCTCCACCTTCCAGCAGAATTCTCCAGACTACATCCTTTTTCTCACCAGAAAGCATCCTATATGCTGTCCTGTCTGATGGAAACTTGTGGCAATTCTACTTATAACTCCCATTTCTCTTACACATCACTCCTTGACCAGGGATTCAACTTCTTTCCTAGATTAATTTAGGCACCACTGTAGAGACCCATTCCCCCCCACCCCCATTTTTGGCAGTAAGCATCTGTGTAGCGACTTGCTCAGTCTCCACGTCCCCTGCTAGAGCTCCATGAAGGCAGAGAGACTGTTTTGACCTTGACCATATTACATAAGAAGGGCAGTTTCTGGAGTAAAGTAGGTGCTAAATACCTGGACAATGAATAGCTTAAAAGTGAAGTTTAAAAAATAGGATCTGTAATATTGGCAGCTGTATCTTTTGTGCTCTGCCCTCCCCAAGGTATAATTGAATTGCAATAAATTTCAGATATTTAAAATATAACATTTGATGAGTTAAAATTCATGTATATGCCATTTACTATAAACTGTGTTCCTTCAAAATGCATATATTGAAACCTGCTCCCAAATGTGGTGGTATTTGGAGGTGGAGCCTCTGGGAAGTGATTAGGTCATGAACATGGAGCCCTCACGAGTGCAACTGGTGCCCGTATAAAAGGGATCTCAGAAAGCTTCCTCACCTCTTCTGCCCTGTGAGGACACGTCAAGAAGACATCTATGAACAAGGAAGCGTATGTCACCAGACAGCAAATCTGCCAATGCCTTGATCTTGGACTTCCCAGCCTCAAGAACTTAAATCAGTTTCTCTTCTTTATAAGCCACCTGTCTATAGTATTCTTTTACAGCAGCCTGAAGAGACAAAGAGGCCCGCAAAGCCATTACTATAATCAAGATAATGAACATTTTCATGATCTTCAAACTTGCCTAACACCTAAGTTCCTCTTCACTGGTCCCTAGCCCCAGGCAGCCACTGGTTTGATTCCTGTTGAGCAGACTGGCTGGCTCTAGCCACTATTGATGCCCACCCAGGTCCTCTTAAGTCCTGGAGACATCTCTTAGAAGCCCAACAGCACTTGGAGCTACTGCAGAACCCCCACAGGGCTTGCCAAGAGCCACATGACTGTTGATGCCATGCACCCAATGGGACATCACGTCTTGCACCTGATGTTGCCACACGAGCCTGCATTTGGCATCCTGCACCACTAGATCCAGGGTCACAGCATGAGCCAGCACACCGCCATTCAGAGGGAAGGGCTTCCCTTACCAAAATTAGTCCATAAAGTCTTTAAGAAGTGACTGCTTCTTCAAATGCACAGACAACTGTGCAAGGCTACGGGGATCAACACACACCTACACACAAATCAGGAAAACATGGTGCCACTAAAGGAATGCAGTGATCTCCAAACACAAAGAATTTGAGAAATAATTAAAAATTAATTGTTCTATGGATGCTCAGATAGATAGAACACAGATAAGCAATTTAATGATAGGAGAATAATAATGCCAGAACAAAAGGAGAAGTGCAACAAAAAGATAGAAAATATACAAAGAACCAGGGGCACCTGGGTGGCTCAGTCAGTTAAGCATCTGACTTCAGCTCAGGTCATGATCTCAATAGTTCATGGGTTCAAGCCCTGGATCAGGCTCTGTGTTGACAGCTCAGAGCCTGGAGCCTGCTTCAGATTCTGTGTCTCCCTCTTTTCCTCACCCTCCCCTGCCCTCTCTCTCAAAAATAAATAAAATTAAAAAAATAAAGAAAAGAAAGTATAAAGATAACCAAATGCATTTTGGACCAGAAGAATACAATGGCTAAACTAAAGAATTTAACAGACAGCTCTGACCATCATTTTTGAACTACAGAAGTGAGAGTCAGTGAGCTAGGAGACCGATCAATTGAAGTTTCACAATTAGAAGATGAAAGAGAGAAAGAAAAGGAAAAAATTAAAGAAATCAATGGGGGATATGGGATACCATTAAAAGAATAATGTAGGCATTAGGGAGTCCCAGAAGGAGAGAGGGAGAAAGGAAAAGACAGTTGATTGGAAGAAATAATGTCTGGGAACTTCCCAAACATCAGGAGAAATTTCAATATATAAGTTTAGGAAGCTAATAGATCACCTCAAAATTTCAATCCAAACCATTCTTCTCTGAGACATGTATTAATAAAATTGTCTAAAACCAAGACTAAGAATCTTTTTTTAATAGTTTATTGTCAAATTGGTTTCCATATAATACCCAGTTCTTCTCCCCACAAGTGCCCCCTCCATGACCATCACCCCCTTCCCTCCCTCCCCCTTCAGTCCACGGTTCATTTTCAGTATTCAGTAGTCTCTCATGATTATTGTCTCTCTCTCTCCCCAGCTCTCTTTCCCCCTTCCCCTCCCTATGGTTCTCTGTTAGGTTTCTCCTGTTAGACCTGTGAGTGCAAACATATGGTATCTGTCCTTCTCTGCCTGACTTATTTCACTTAGCATGACACCCTGGAGGTCCATCCACTTTCCTACAAATGGCCATATTTCATTCTTCCTCATTGCCAGACTAAGAATCTTAAAAGCATCAAGAGAAGAAAACATTTTCTCATAAGGCTATCAGCAGAGACCTTACAGGACATAAAAGAATGAGAATATATTCAAAGTGCTGAAAGACAGAAACTGCCAGGGAGTGACTGAATGCTTCAGTCAGTTAAGCATCTAACTTCAGTTCAAGTCATGATCTGAGAGTCCATGAGTTCAAGCCCCGCATCTGGCTCTATGCTGACAGTTCAGAGCTTGCTTCAGATTCTGTCTCCCTCTCTCTCTCTGCCCCTTATCTGCTCATGCTCTGTCTTAAAAATAAACATTAAAAAAAGAAACTTCCAACCAAAAACGTTTTACAAATTTTATACAGGGAAGTTCTCCTTCATAATTAGACATGAGATAAAGAATTTTCATCATCATCATCATCATCATAATCATAATGGCAGCTAAGGGAATTCAGTACCACTAAATCTACAAGAAATTATAAAATGACTTTTCAAACTGGAAAAAATCAGATTCTTAATACCCTAATACTATAAAATGACAACTATTTATATATAGAATAAAGTTTAAAGGACAAAAGTTTCAACAATTTATTAATGGATACACAATAAAAATGTAAATAGTGTCATGAAAATGTAGAGAGGTAAAAAAACAGAGTTTACTATGTGTAATCAGAGTTAAATTATCAGCATAAAATAGAGATATCTGTAAGATGTTTTATATAAACCTCATGGGGACCAGAAACCAAAAATCTACAAAAGGTACACAAGAGATAGACATGGGAACCAAAGCATACCATTATGGAAAATTATGAATTTACAAAGGAGGCAGAAAGAAAGGAGGAAAAAATAAAACTAAAAAACAGAAAAAATTAATAAGATGACATTAGTAATACCTATCAATCATTACTCTACATGTTGGGGTGTCTGGTGGCCCAGTTGGTTAAGTGTCTGACTCTCAATCTCAGCCCAGGTCTTGATCTCAGGGTTGTTAGCTCAAGCCCTGCATTGGGCTCTGCACTGGATGTGCTTAATTTTCTTTTTAATTAAAAAAATACCCCATCTACGATTGGATTTCATGATCTAATCAAAAGGTAGCGAATGGCAAGACAGATAAAAAAGAACAAAATCCACTACAGCCTGCAAGAGACACACCACAGCTCTGAAGATATACCCAGGTTGAAAGTGAAGGGACGCCAGAAGATACTGCGTGCAAGTGGAAAACACAGAGAAGAGAGACAACAATACTAATATCAGACAAAATAGACTTTAAACCAGAAATGGTGGTAAGAGACAGAGATCCTCATTATATGATGATAAGGGAATCAACTAATCAATCATGTCTATTTTGTATTTATTTACTTATTTATCATATGACTGTGTATTTAACAGAGCACCTGAATATATTAAGCAAATACTAACATCTGAGAGGAGAAAAAGACAATCTAATAATAGTAGGATAATACTATTGATAATTGATAATTTCAATTGCCACAAGTTTTTATTTTATTTAAATTCCAGTTAACATACAGTGTGACATTCATTTCAGGTGTAGAATTTAGTGATTCATCAGTTACATACAAACCCAGTGTTCGTCACAAGTGCACTCTGTAATAACACTCATGACCCACTTCAGTCATCCCCCCTCCCCTCTAGTAACCCTCCGTTTGCTCTCTATAGTTAAGAGTCTGTTTTCTGGTTTGCCTGTCTTTTTGCCCTGATGTTCTTCTGTTTTCTTTCTTTTTTTTAAGTTTACTTATTTTGAGAGACAGAGCCAGCACAAGTGGGGGAGGGGCAGAGAGAGAGGGAGAGAGAGACCCAAGCAGGCTCCGCACTGACAGCACGGAGCCCAATGAATGGCTTCATCTCAGGAAACCCTGAGATCATGACTTGAGCCAAAACCAAGAGGTGGATGCTTAACCGACTGAGCCACCCAGGAGCCCCTCATCTGTTTGGTTTCTTAAATTCCACATATGAGTAAAATGATATGGTATTTGTCTTTCTCTAAATGACTTATTTCACTTAGCATTATACTCTGCTTTCATCCATATCATTGCAAATGATAAGATTTCATTATTTTTATGGGTAATATTTCATTGTATTATATATCACTTTTTTAATCTATTCATCAGTCAGTGGACACTTGGGCTCTTTCCATAATTTGGCTATTGTAAGTAATGCTGCTATAAACATTGTGGTGCATGTATTCCTTTGAATCGGTATTTTTGTATTCTTTGGGTAAATACTGAGTAGTGCAATTGCTGATCATAGGGTACTGCTACTTTTAACTTTATGAGGAAAGTCCATAATGTTTTCTATACCGGCTGCACCAGTTTGCACTCCCACCAACAGTGCAAGGGAGTGCCCCTTTCTGTACACCCTCGCCAACACCTGTTGTTGCCTGAGTCTTCTATTCTGCTCCACTGATTTATGTGTCTGTGTTTGTGCCAGTACCATAACACTGTGATCACAACAGCTTTGTAATATATAATGGGAAGTCCAGAATTGTGATGCCTCCAGTTTTACTTTTCTTTTTCAAGATTGCTTTGGCTTTTCAGGGCCTTTTGTGGTTTCATACAAATTTTAGGACTGTTTGGTTTCGTTGTGTGAAAAATGCTGATGGCATTTTGATAGGTATTGCACTAAATGTGTAGACTGCTTTGGGTAGTGTAGACGTTTTAACAATGTTTGTTCTTCCAATTCACTAACGTTGAGGTTTTTTTTTTTCTTTCATTTCTTGGTGTATTCTTTAATGTCTTCCATCAGTGTTTTACAGTTTTCCAAATACAGGTCGTTCACCTCTTAAGTTTATACCTAGCTATGCTATGGTTTTTGGGGCAATTGTAAATGGGATTCTTTGATTTCTCTTTCTGTTATTTTATTATTGGTATATATATAAATGCAACATTTTTTATGTATCCTGTGACTTCACTGAATTTAGGTATCAGTTCTAGCAATTTTTTGGTGGAATTTTTTTGGCTTTTCTATATAAAGTATCATGTGATCTGCAAATACTGAAAGTTTGACCTCTTCCTTGCAAATTTGGATTCCTTTTATTTCTTATTGTTATCTGATTGCTGAGGCTAGGGCTTTCAGTACTATCTTAAATAACAGTGGTGAAAGTGGACACCCCTGTCTTGTTCCTGACCATAAACAAAGCTCTTAGATGTTCCCCACTGAGGATATTAGTTGTGGGTATTTTGTATATGGCCTTTATGGTGCTGAGGTATGTTCTCTTGATTCCTACTTTGTTGAGGGTTTTTTTTTTTTTAATCATGAATGGATGTTGTACTTTGTAAAATGCTTTTTCTGCTTCTTTGTAGAGGATCATATATTCTTATCCTTTGTTTTATTAATGTGGTATGTCACATAGATTGGTTCGTAAATATTGAATCACCCTTGCAAACCAGGAACAAATCCCACTTCATCAAAGTGAGTGATTCTTAAATGTACTATTGGATTTGATTTGCTAGTATTTTGTTGAGAATTTTTGCATCCAATATCAGGGATATTGGCCGATAGTTCTCTTTTTTAGTGGAATCTTTTTCTGGTTTTAGAATCAAGGTAATGCTGGCCTGATAGGATGAATTCAAAGTTTCCCCGCTATTTTCTATTATTTGCAATTGTTTGAGAAGAATGGGTATTAACTCTTCTTTAATTTTTGGTAGAATTCCCCTCTGAAGCCATCTGGCCACGGACTTCTGTTTGTTGAGAGTTTTTTGATTACTGATTCAATTTCCTTGCTGGTTATGGGTCCGTTCAAGTTTTCTATTTCTTCCTGTTTCAGTTTTGGTAGTTTATCTGTTTCTAGGGATTTATCCATTTCTCCCATATTGTTGTTTGGCAGTTTCTTGCATATAATTTTTCATAATTCTCTCTTCTAATTGTTTGTATTTCTGTGGTGTTGGTTGTAATCTTGCCTCTCTGATCAGTGACTGTATTTATTTGGGATGTTTCTCTTTATTTTTTGTTAAGCCTAAGGTTTTATCAATTTTATTATTTTTTTCAAAGAACCCACTACTGATTTCATTGATGTGTCCTACTGTTTTTTTTTTTTTTTTAGTTTCTATATTTTCTTTGGCTCTGATGTTTATTATTTCCATTCTTTCGCTGGCTTTAGGCTTCATTTTTGTTCTTTACCTAGATCCTTTAGGTGTAAGGTTGGGTTGTAATTTTGACATCGTTTCTTCCTTCTTCATGTAGGCATGTATGGCTAATACTTCCCTGTTATGACTGCCTTTGCTGTATCCCAAAGGCTTTGGACCATCCTGTTTTCATTTTCATTTGTTTTGATTAATGTTTTAATTTCTTCTTCAATTTTCTGGTTGACCCATTAATTCTTTAGTAACATCCTGTTTCACCTCCATGTATTTGTGGTCTTTCCAAGTTTTTTCTTGTGGTTCACTCCAAATTTCATAGCATTGTGATCAGAAAATATGCATGGTATGACTTCAATCATTTTTACATGTTGAGACCTAATTTGTGACCTAGTGTGTGATCTATTCTGGAATGCCCCATGTGCACTTGAAAACAATGTGTATTCTGCTTCTCTGGGGTGAAATGTTCAGAATATATCTGTTAAGTCCATCTCATCCAGTGTACCATTGAAAGCTACTCTTTCCTTGTTGGTTTTCTGCTTAGATGATCTATCCATTGATGTAAATGGAGTGAAGTCCCCTACTATTATTGTATTATGATCAATGAGATCCTTTGTGTTTATTATTTATATATTTAGGTGATTCAAGTTGGGGCATAAATATTTACAACTGTTAGATCTTATTGGATAGGCCCCTTAATTATGATACAGTCTGCTTCTTCATCTCTTGTTGCAGTCTTTGACCTAAAATGTAGTTTGTTTGAGATAAATACTGCTACTCTGGCTTTCTTTTGATGTCCATTTCCATGATGGATGTTTCTCCATTTCCTCACTTTCAATCCGTGGTATCTTTAAATCTAAAATGAGTTTCTATTAGGCAGAATATAGATAGGTCTTAGTTTTTATTTTTAATCCATTCATTCAAATTCAGAGTTATTATTAAAAGATATGTGTTTAGTGCCATTTTATTGCTTGTTTTGCCATTGTTTCTGGAGATTTTTCTCTGTTCTTTTTTAGTCTTTGTTGCTTTTGGTCTTTCCTTCTCACTTTATGATTTCCTGCAGGATTGGTTAGTGGTCATGAACTTCTTTAGTTTTTGTTTGGGAAACTCTCTCTCTCTCCTTTATCTGAATGACAGCACTTGCTGGGTCAAGTATTCTTGGCTGCAGATTTTTCCATTCAGCATATTGAATACATCGTGCCTCTCCCTTCTCACCTGCCAAATTTCTGTAGAAAGCGCTGCTGATAGCCCTATGGGTCTTTCCTTATAAGATAGGGAATTCTTTTGTCTTGCTCCTTATAGGATTTTTTTTATAACTATATTTTGCAAAGTTAACTGATATGACTTGGCATTGGACTGCTTTTGTTGGTTTTGATGAAACTGGTCTGTTCCTTCTGGATTTGGAGGTCTGTTTCCTTTCCCAGATTAGGAAACCTTTCAGCTATTATTTCCTCAAATAAATCTCTGCCCTCCTTTCTCTCTCCTGTTGGTCTCCTATGAAATGAGTGTTATTGCCTTTAACGGAGTCAATGAGTTCCCTAAATCTCCTCTTATGATTCATAATTTTTTGTTCTCTGTGTGTTCAGCTTCATTATTTTTCATAATTTTATCTTCTATATCATTTATTTATTCCTCTGCTTCCTCATGCTGTGGTCGTTACATCCAGTTGGTTTCTAATTTCATTTATTGCATTTTTCATTTCGGCTTTTTTTTAAGCTCCTTTATCCCTGCAGAAAGGGTCTCCCTGATGTCTTCCCTGCTTTTCTCAAGCCCAGCTAGTATCCTTACAATTGTTCCTTTACGTTCTGGATCAGGCATATTACTTATATCTATTTCGATTAGTTTTGTGGCTATGACTTTTTTTTGTTCTTTCTTTTGGGATGAATTCCTCCATCTTGGCATTTGTCCAGGTCTCTGTCTTGTTCTGGTTTTAGAAAAGATCGTAATGTTTCCTGATCCTGAGGGTAAAGGCTTTATGAAGAAGAGGTCGTATAATCTCCATGGCTTGGCACTTGAGGAAACACATCTGGAGTATGCTCTGTGCACTCCGCCGCTGTGTTTCGGCTGCCCTATGCCTCAGGCCAGTCATCTGCAGAGTTTCTTCCTGCCTGAATGGGGAGTGTTTGGACCTCGGTCAGAGTGTGGTGAGTTTTAAATAGGTGTGCTCTGGTCAGCTTGTTCAACGAGACCTGATGCTACAGCTCAGTAGAACGCCATGGTCAGTAGACATGGTTCCTGTAGCGGGTTTCGCTGGCCTTCTGGGGAAGCAGCTGACTGTTCTGGGCCTTCGGCACACTTACCCGAGCAAAGCAGCACTGGCGGAGCACAGTGGGGCAACACGCTGTGTAAGCTGCCAGTGTTGGCACCTTGCTGTTACTGAAGCTGGTTTATGCTGAGGCCTGAGGGAGGGAAACGGCATCGGCCGGCAGCTTTGTCCTGCCAGAGGGGAGTCCATGCTGGCTGCTCTCAGGGAAGCAATTCACAGGAGCAAACAATTTCCACTAGTGTGTTTTCGACATTTTTCAGATCACTGTTTTCACAGAGTCTGTCTCTGGGTTTCTTGCCCACCTGGAGTAGCATAGTGCACCCAGGCTCTGTCCCAGCCGAGCCTGCTGACTTTTAAACTCCAAACTTTAGGGACCCGGTATGGCAGGGACCTTCACTGGTCTTCTGGGAAAGGCACTCACTGCACTGGGACTCATACAGGCCTGATCCAGAAGAGCAGTTGCGCTGGAGCACAAGAGTGTGGGATTTGGAGCAAAGCAGGCTAAAGAGCCAGTGTCCAGGTTAGCTGCCCTTAGCAAGTGTCTCTGCTCCTATGCTGGGGTGCAAGGGAGGGAAATGGCATCTACCGTTCTTTTGTCCCTGGAGAGGCGACGGTGGCTCTCACAGGTGCACCCCAATAAGAGCAAACTGTTTCCCTGTGGGCCTTGGCAATCCTCAGCCTGCACCATCTGCCCGGGGTTGCCTGTCTGCCTTCTCTCCAGGAGCAGAGTGGTGTCTTGCGGTCTCTATCCTAGCCAAGGCTGGGACCTCCAAAACCCACGTCTGTGAGCCCTGTCGCTTGTAAAAGCTCACGAAAGTCAGCCCCTCTTGCTTGTTTTCCCAGCCATGACTCGGAGGAAGCGTTCTCCTTGTGTGTATTCCTGTGTGCTCCACAGTCTCTTGCCTTTCTCTGTGACCAGGGCCCCTGCCTCCGCAGTGCCTGTGATCTATTTCTTCCCTAAACCATATCTCCGCACTTCCTATCCTTCCGCGATGTGGCCTCTTTTCTCCCTGTTGCTGAACAGTTTGGTCTATTAGTCCTCAGGTCAATTTCTTGGGTGTTCAGAATGATCTGATAGTTATCTAACCAGGCTCGAGGGACCAGGCAAGCCTAGGGTCCTCCTGCTACATGGCCATGTTAGCTCCTGCTGCCCTCCCAACACAACATTTCATCCAGCTACAGCAGACTATACATTCTTCTCAAGTGCACAAGGAGCAGGCCACGGGACAGATCACAAAACAAGTCTTAGCAAATTTAAGAAGACTGAAATCACACCACATAGTCTTTCCAACCACACAAAAATAACAAGATAAAATAAGTAGAAACAAATAATAAGGGGAAAGTTGGAAAATTAAATGTATGAGATTAAACAGCATGCTCCTGAATAACCAATGTGTCAAAGAAGAAATCAAAAGAGAAATACATAACTATTTGAAATAACTTAAAAGGGAAGCACAATATATTATAACTTATGGGATTCTACCAAATATGTTCTAAAAGGAAGGTTTATAGTCACAAATGCCTACGTTAATAAACAAGAAGTATCTCAAATAAACAACTTCACTTTAGGCCTCAAGAAAGTAAAATAGTAATAATAATAATAACTAAGCCCAAAGTGAGTAGGTGGAGAATAATAACAAAGATCAGAGCAGAAATAGTTAAAATAGAGACAAAAAAAAAAAGCAATAGGAAAGATCATTAAGCTAAGAGATTTTTTTTTAAAGAAGGGAAACAAAATAGATAAACTTTAGCTACACTCAGAAAACCAGAAAAGAGACCAAGATACAATCAAAACTGAGAGGAGACATTACAACTGATATCCCAGAAAGACAAAGGATCCTAAGAAGTTTCTCAGGACATATAGCAATCTAAACAACCTAGAATAAATGGATAAATTTTTAGGAACATAATCAGAGCATATTTGCTCTGAACATGACTCAACCTGAATCGTGAAGAAATAGAAAATTTTACCAGAGTAGTATCAAGTAAGGTAATTGATGCTGTAAACAAACAAACAAACAAAATCTCCCAGGACAAAAAAGCCCCAGACCAAATGGTCTGACTGGGAATTTCCACTCAACATTTAAAGAAGAACTAATGTCATTTATTCTCATACTTCTACAAAAAATGTTTAAAGGAGAGAGTAATATCACATTTATTTATGAAGCCAGCATTACCTGATACCAAAGTCAATAAGGATACCTCAAGAATAGAGACCTATGCCTGTGAATATAGATGCAAAATTTCTAAACAAATTGAGGAAACCAGATTCAGTGATTATTACAAGGATCATTCACCATGATCAAGTGGGATTTATCCCTGAAACGCAGGGGTGCTTCAACATATGCAAACCAATAAATGTGATGCACATTAATAGAATGAAAAATGAAAATCATCTCAATAGATGTAGAAAAAGGAGTTGACAAAGTATGACATCCTTTCATGATTAGGGGAAAATAAGCACTCAGAAAATTGGATATAGAAAAAAGAAATATACCTCAACCCAGTTAAAGCCCATATATGAAAAAGCCAGAGGCAACATCAGAATCAATGGTAAAAGGTTGAAATCTCTTTCTCTAAGATCAGGAATAAGACAAAGGTGCCTACTCTCACCCCTCCTATGCAACTTAGTACTGAAAATTATAGCCAGAGCAATCAGAGAAGGAAAATTTTAAAAAGGCATCCAGATAGAAAAGTAAAGTAAAATGGTCTTTGCAGATAGTATGATGTTCTGTATAGAAAATCCTAAAGACTCCACCAAAAGATTGCTGAACACACCAACAAATTCAGTAAAGTTTCAGGATACAAAATTAATATACAGAAACAGTTGCATTACTATAAGAGGACATCTGAAAAAAGCAGAAAACAGTCCCATTTACAGTAGCATCAATGATAATAAAATTCTTCAAAATAAATTTAACCAAGGAGGTAGCAGATCTGAATGCTATAAGACATTGATGAAATAAATATAAAAAGACACAATAGAAATAGAAAGACATCCCTTGTTTATGCATTGGAAGAATTAATATTGCTAATATATTCATACTACCTAAAGCCATCTATAGATTCAATGCAATTACTATGAAGACTCTAGTGACATCTTTTAAACAAGCAGAAAGTACAATTCTAAAATTATATGAACCCATTAAAGACCCTGAATAGCTAAATGCAATCTTGAGAAAGAAGAACAAAGCCAGAGGCACTTCCTGTTTTCAAGCTAGATTTTAAAGGTATAAAAATCAAACCGGTATGGTACTAGTATAAAAACAACACATAGGACAATGGAAAAAAAAACTCATAGCCCAGAGATAAACTCATACACAGATGGTCAACTGAATTTTGACAAGGGAGCCAAGAACATTCAATGGAGTAAAGAGTCTCTTCAATAAATGGTGCTCAAAAAAAAAAAAAAGATATTCACAAGCAGAAGAATGAAACTACACCCAGATCTTACACCATTCACAAAAATTAACTCCAAAATGTAAATGTAAGACCTAAGACCATGAAATTCCTGGAAGAAAACAGGATAAAATTTCCTCCCTTGACATGGATCTGAGCAATGATTTTATGGATATGACACCTAAAGTGTAAACAAAAAAATCAAAATATACAAGTAGGTCTTTGTCAAACTGAAAAACTTCTGCACAGAAGAAATGATCAACAAAATTAAAAAAAACACTATGGGATAGGAAAATTACTTGCAAATTATATCTGATAAGAGGTTAATATCCAAAACATGGAAAGAACTCATACAACTCAAGAGAAAAATAAAACAAAACAAATCCAATTTAAAATAGGCAAATGTCTGGATTTGATATTTTCCCAAAGATCTACAAATGGCCAACAGGTACTCGAAAAGACATCAGTAATCATTAGGAAAATAAAATCAATCATGATCATGTTAGAATTACTGTCATCAAAAAGACACAAGATAACAAAAACTGGTGAGGATGTGGAGAAAAGGGCACTCATGTGCACTGTTGGTAGGGTTGTCAACAGATGTGACCACCATTGAAAACGGTGCAGAGGTTCCTCCAAAAATTAAAATTAATACTACCGTATGATCCAAAAATTCCACTTTTGGGAATTTATCCTAAGGAAATTAAAATACTATTGAAAATGTATCTGTACCCCCATGTTCATAACAGTCCTATTCACAGTAGCTAAGAAATGGAAACAAGCTGTGTCCGGCAATAGATGAACGGATAAAGAAAATGTGGTATATATACAATGAAGTACTATTCAGCTAAGAAGAACAGGAAAATCCTGTCATTTGCAACAATAGTTTGCCCCAAATTCAGTTCAATCTGAATAGAAATCCCAGCAAGTTATTTTATGGATATGACAAACTGATTCTGAATTTTATTTGGAGTGTCAAAAAGACCAAGAATGGTCAACACAGTGTTGAAGGAGAAGAACACAGTTGGAGGTTTGACACCATCCTCCTTCAAGACTTACCATAAAACTACAGTAATCAAGAAAGTGTAGTATTAGAGAAATAGACAAATAGGTCAGTCAATGGAACAAAATGTTGTGAACCCAAATACAGACTCTCATGAATACAGTCAACGTGTCTTTGACAAAGGATCAAAGGTAACAATGGAGCTAAATTAGTCTTCAAAAAATGGTGCTGGGATGATTGAATATCGACATGCAGAAGAATAAATATAGACACAGACCTTACACCTTTCAAAAGAATTAATTCAAAATGGATCACAGACCTAAATGTAAAACACAAAACTATAAAATTCTAGAAGATAACATCAACTGGGCATGGCGGTGCCTTTTTAGAGACAATATCAAAGATAAAATACACGGAAAAAATATTGGATAAACAGTAGTTACTAAAGTTACTAAAGTCTGCTTTGTGAAAGACGGTATCAAGAGAATGAGGAGGCAAGGCACAGAATGGGGGAAAACATTTGCAAAAGACACATTTGATAAAGGACTGTTATCCAAAATATGCAAAGAACTTTTAAAACTGAACAATAAGAAAACAAATAATCCAAGTAAAAAATGGACCAAAGACCTTACTAGACACCTCTCCAAAGAAGACAGATGACAAATAAGCACGTGAAAAGCTTCGGATCTTATGCCATCAGAGAAACGCTAATTAAAACGAGATGCCATTACGCTCTTATTAGGACGGTCAAAATCCAAACCACTGACTGAGAAAGAACACCAAATGCTGGTGAGGATGTGGAACAAAAGAACTCTGTCATTGCTGGTAGCAGTGGGAAATGGCACAACCATTTGGAAAGTCAGCTCAGTGGTTTCTTACAAAGCCAGACATACTCTTAACATACAATCCAGCAAATGTGCACCTTGGTATTTATTCAGAGGAGTAGAAGACTATGTTCACACCAAAACCTAACATAGATGTTTATAACAGCTTTAGTCATAGCTGCTAAAATTATGAAAGCAAACAAGATATACTTTAGTAAGTGAATGGATACACCGTGGTCCATCCAGACAATGAAATATTATTCAGCGCTAAAGAGAAATGAACTATCAAGCCATGAGAAAAGCATGGAGGAACTTTAAATGCATAACAGTACATAAAATAAGCCAACATGAAAAAAGCTACATAGTGTATGATTCCAATTACAGGACATGGTGGAAAAGGCTAATCTGTTGAGTAAAATGCAGCTACAATCAGGGATCAAACAGACAAGAGAGAAACACTCTTGACCCATACATGGGAAGCAAAGCACATTGGAGCAAAGGTAGTTTTTACTGAATTTTGAGCCTGCTGACATACAAATTATATTTTTCATAAAGATGCTGAATTTGAAATTAGAAATGGTGGGTTGAGGGAACAGCGGTAGAACTGGCACATCTGAAATCTGGGAAATGCCAGTCACGGAAGAGAAGGAAGCCACTCTCAGAAAATGGAGAGGATGACAACGACCCCCCAGTGACAACCATATGTTTGCTTATGGCGCTTCTGGAGAGCATGTGGGCAGGGGTAGGGTTGGGTCCAGAGACCATGTGGGCAGAGGTAGGGTTGGGTCCAGAGACCATGTGGGCAGAGGTAGGGTTGGGTCCAGAGACCATGTGGGCAGAGGTAGGGTTGGGTCCAGAGACCATGTGTGCAGGGGTAGGGTTGGGTCCAGAGACCATGTGGGCAGAGGTAGGGTTGGGTCCAGAGACCATGTGGGCAGAGGTAGGGTTGGGTCCAGAGACCATGTGTGCAGGGGTAGGGTTGGGTCCAGAGACCATGTGGGCAGGGGTAGGGTTGGGTCCAGAGACCATGTGGGCAGGGGTAGGGTTGGGTCCAGAGACCATGTGGGCAGAGGTAGGGTTGAGGCATTTTTAGTTGCCAAGATTTCAAACACTGGGCTTTGAGGTTTTGCCCAGTTAGGTGACGAAGTCGAGAGGAAGAAGGATGGCTTTGATGCAGGAGCACAGAAATTGTCTCAAGTCACTTTCAGATCTGTAGGCGAAACCTTACATATTTTACTCTTAGGTTCAGGGTAATTTATACGTTACATTTTGATATATGTTTGTTTTATTTTAATATTTATTTATTTATTTTTATTTTATTATTATTTTTCATGTTTATTTATTTTGGGGGGGAGGGGCAGAGAGAGAGGGAGACACAGAATCTGAAGCAGACTCCAGGCTCTGAGCTGTCAGCGCAGAGATCAACATGAGTCTCCAACCCACAAACTGCGAGATTATGACCTGAGCCAAGGTTGGAAGGTTAACCAACTGAGCCACACAGGTGCCCCTGCTATCATGTATGTTTTAAGAATTGAATTGTTTAACAAAAACCAGCAACACATTTTTTTCTTACAACATTTATGTTGACCTAAAGAGAACTCTTGTCCCTGAGATTCATGAGAAAATCAAATGGAATTATCTTGGAAGATTTCAATATTTTTAGGTTATTTGAGACAATATGTTCACTTGCTACTACTAAACACAATGTGAATAAAATAAAGCTTTTGAAAATGCAAAATAAATCGTTTGTAATTATTGCATCTTCCTATCATGGGATTTAAAACAATAATTAATATTTTTATGAAGGCCTTATTTTTTTAAACAATTTTACATTTCTAGAAAAAAATGATTTTGTAAAAAATGCTTATTTATTTTGAGACAGAGAGAGAGTGAGGGAGGGGCAGAGAGAGGGACAGAGAGAATCCCAAGTGGGCACCACTGCTTAGCATGTAGCTCAATGTAGGGCTTGATCTCATGACCTTGAGATCATGACCTGAGCCAATACTGAGTCATATGCTTAAATGACTGAGCCACCTACGTACCCAAAAATGATTTTTAAACTAGACTTTATTTTTTTAAAATGTATTCTTTTCTAAAGAGTAGTGTTAGATTTACTGAAAAATTAAGATTGTATGGAGAATTCCCATACACTTTATATAGCATTTCCCCTATTACTAACATCTTACATCAGTATGATTTACTTGTTACGACAAGTTTGGTCAAATATTTTGTAAGATGTTTCTCCACTAGGAAAACATCAGATGTTTAGACGGGGCTCTCGGTTGTTGGGAGATCAGAAAGGTACTTCCATTTGCATCACATCTCGTTAAGGTACGTACTAGCATCATGACTTACCTCTGTTGGTGTTGACCTTGTTTACCTGGCTGAGTTTGGCAGTTTTCCCCAGTGGAAAGTTACTCACTTTTCCCTCCATATCATATGCTCTGTGGGGTTGACCATGTATGTAAGGGTTTCTAGAAAGTCCAGTTCCTGTCTCAAAGGAACAAAATGGACTAAATTCGAGCAGATATATTTCTGGATTCTTTACTCTCTATCTTGGGTCTCTTCTTTCACCAATCCCACACCACTGATTAGTAGGCAGGTATCCAGTGAGTCCTGAAGTTGAGTACTATCAGTTTTCTAACTTAGTTATTCTTCAGAACTGTAGTGTCTATTCTGTGTCTTTTGACATTCCATTTAAACTTTATAACCAGCTTATTTTTCTTAGAAGTAGCGCATATTCACTTACACTCATTTAGTTAACCAAAGCAAGTCACGTGGCTCAATGTGCCTTCAATAAGTTGAGAAATAGAATCCTGCCATAGGAATGGGTCTGGTAAGGAAGGGCAGTGAATGTTTTGACAATAAAACCTACCCTAGTGATTAAGACCACTGTCTATGGAGGTAAACTCTTTAGTTTTAAATCTTGTCTTTACCGGTTATCGGCTAGGAGAACTCAGGCAAATTACTAAACCTCTCTCTATATCAGTTTCCTCCTTTATAAAATTAAAATAATTCTATTAGTTACTTTTTAGGGTTATTGTAGCGATGAACTCAGACAACACAGATGAAACATTTAGCATGTGTCTGCCACACGGCAAGCTCTCTGTGTTCAGTCAGTGGTAGTAGTAGTATCCAAGTGAAGGCAATAGTTTCTGTTCAGCCATTTGTTCCCTAAATATTTGCGTCATGTCTGTTAATGGGCAGATGGTTGTCCTTTCTTGTGCTTAAAATATTTCTCTTTCTCTCTCTAAAATTCAGTTTTTAAACCCAGTAGGATTGATTCGCCCTTAATTACAGACATGGCATATTCATAAAAAGCAATGAAGGGAAGATGTGGTAGTGGAGGCATACTGTTTGTCAACATTTTCATAGATTTCACTGGCTATTAACTCAGTTTCCCTAGGTTGACAATGGAAACGATTCATTCAGTTAGTCAAATACTCTTTGAATGCTACTCTGCAATTAAGTGGGAATATAAAGAATGAGAAACTACCAACTTTGATGTTTTACTGTCTAGTGAAGGAGACAAATATTCACACAAATGCAAAGAAAGCAGTACGGGTGTGAGCGCGGAGAGGGAGAAGGGAGAGGAGTGGTAAATTAGGTGTGGAGGTATCTAAATAAACAAGATTCAAACTTAAATATAACGACTAACTGCAGCCTGGGCAGCTCGCCTTATAGTTAACGGAAGGAACAACCTGGGGCAGTGCAAACAGGACTTTGAGGCTCCAAAGTTAGCAACAACTCACGTGGAGTTGAAAACAATGAAGGGGCGATTTTATTTTATCTTATCTTATTTTATTTACTTATTTATTTATTTATATAATTTATTTTTGAGAGACAGAGAGAGACAGCATGAGCATAGGAGGGTCAGAGAGAGGGAGAGACACAGAATCCAAAGACAGGCTCCAGGCTCTGAGCTGTCAGCACAGAGCCCGACATGGGGCTCGAACCCATGAACTATGAGATCAAGACCTGAGCCAAAGTAGGACACTTAACCAATGAAGCCACCCAGGTGCCCCTGAAGGGGCAATTTTAAATGGTTGTTTACACTAAAATGGTAAATTCCATTAACTTATTTTCTTATTTAACAAAGATTATTCTAATTCACTTAAGTTATTTTACAATTAGCCCCACTGATTACTATTACTGGTGGCTTCTAACGAGAAGCTTCTGAGTCAGCAGCTTCACTGTAAGTTGAAGAGCAGGCTATGGTACTGAGCTTTCTAACTATACTACTTAGATAAATCGTATAACGCTGGGGTCTCTGAGAAATATCAGTACTTATTTTTCAAGGTCTCAGGCATTCCAAATGCAAGGCAGATTTTATTTCTTTCCCTTCCTTTGAGGTTGGAAATACCAAAGATAAAGTGGGTTTATAAGGTACTTATCAACCCTGAGGTTTCCTGTCCTCTTCAGAGATAAGTATAATTTGCCTTTCTAAATCGAAATGAGAACAGAATTTCTGGCCACCGAGAGGCAGACCTAACAAAGAGTTTAACATATTCTAGATTTCTTAGAATATAAATTACAGGCAGTGCCTGGCAATGCAAACTATGACCCCCAAATCAGGACCAGCTACATTATTTTTGGATCCCAGTGCAAATTAGAAATGCAGGGTCCCTTGTTTATAAGTTATTAAGAACTTCAAAATGGTGAGGGGAGAGCTTTAAACAATCTATAGGACTCTTCGGGGCACAGAGCGTTGTGCCTTTACACAGCTGACCCCCCCCATAAAGCCAGCTCTGCCCAAATTCACTGCCCGAAGGGGGAGTTTCTCAAATCTCCACATGGTCCTCAAGCCCCATGCTGACTTTTTCTTTCCAGAGCACAGAGGTGAATGGCAGACTTGCCCAAGCCTTACAGTAATCCCTACAATTCTGTCCAAGCTACTATTTGAAACGTGGGCTTTAGGGACGCATTTAAAACTTCTTTATAGAAATGCCAAGAAGCAAGCAAACATAATTTCCATAAAACAGAGAATTAATTGGAAAACATTTTAGACTTTCATCTTTTCCTTCATTGTTTAAATATTCTTGAAGGGTACAAGATAAAAACTGCATGCCTTATTTAGACAATTAAAATCTGTTGATTTTATCTTGCTCTATTGAGGAGAAAAAAAACATTAAATGGTGATGTATTTGTCATTACAGATAGGGTTATGCTATTGAAACAAACAGACGCCATCCTGCAAAGGCTAACTGTAACAAGAGCTTATTTGTCTTACCCAGTGTGCTTACAGCTGACTCTCCAGGGTGTCTGTCCTTCATATGGCAACTGAATTTAGTGCTGGCGTCAAATATGTTTTCGGAGGAAGCCCATAAACTCATTGCAAGGGCAGAGATTATATACATTTGAGTGTCTTACACTCTAACAACCGTCCACTGTGCCCCCAGCGGGAAACTAGGCCCAGTCTGCCATATTCAGGAAAAGAATTGAGTTCACACCTTTTACAATTGTGTCTTTTCCTGCCAAGCACTGAACAGCTACCCTACTAAGCTTTTACAGGAAAGATCGGTTTCATTTCTCATGGCAAAAGGCAGTGAAATTTTGCATTAGAAAAAGGGCAGCTCTGTCTCCTATGCTCTTGCAGCCTGGAGAATCTACTCACTTCCTTTGCTCAAGCAAAATCAACACAGAAACCAGATGATACTTTCATTTCAATCAAGACTTTCACAGAGCCTCAGAGACACAAACAAGATTTATGGCTTTTTAGAAGCTATAGTGTAAAAAAACAAAATTACTTCAAAAACTCTATTTTCTTGAAGTTAAATGCAAATCAAATAGGCCCTAATCTACTCGGCATTTATCTAGTGCCACTTGCCATATTGCCTAGAAATTTAATATGATTATTTAGCATTTATCTGGCACTTTCTATTTGCTGTTTCTTAAAAATCATTCTGCTCAGGCATTTTTAATCTATTCCAGGAGTTTTCACAGGTGAGTTGGTCCCATTTTACAGTTGAGGATACTCTGAAGTTTTGAAGTTCCTATGTTGTTATATGGATCCCAGTGTTTGATCTTGTAAGTCCGCTGCTAAGAACATGTCCGGCCAATGTCAGTAAACAGGCTTGAGAGGAACCTGGGTCATGCCTCAGACCTTCTTTAGTTGTCAGTTGTCCTCAACCCTTTTTTCTTCACTCGATACCTGCTTGAAAAATTAATATTGACTAGCAGACACGCCCTCTTCTGTTAATTAGATTAGCATAAATTTTCTGAGTAAAGAAGATAATTTGAAAATTATGTGTCATTCACAGATACCTGGCTGTATCTCTATTCTCTCTTTTCTACTCGTTGGGACTCGTTGGCATCGCTTGGTTCCATCGTGTTAAGAGACTGCATGAGACACTGAGTTCAAGGTCATATCTGATTCCAGCATGGGATCATCATGTTATTGCATTTCTTATGGATTGGACAAGTGGCCATGGATGCTCATTTATAAATGTATGATCTTTCCAAAGTTGGTTCTGTGTACACGTGGATCCGCGCAATCTATCTGCCACTATGGCTGAGAAAACAATTCACACTAGGTGAACAGAAATCTTCACTTCCTCTAAGAAACTTCTGAAGCTCTCCTTGATAGAATTTTCACTCTTTCCATCACCAGGTTAGAGCTCCTTTTTACCTGCACATAACTGATCTCACAGAGGTTTTTGGATATAGACTTTACTCTTGTGTATATATCTCTCTTTCTCAAAAGTAGGGCACCCTAAGGTTAAGATCTTTTCCTTTGTCTTTTCAAATATAATCATATGTCCTAATACAGGATTTTCACACATCAGCGTCTAATTCATGTATATTAAATATAATTTAATAATGTCAATTTTTACTTGAGAGCTTCTGGAGACATCTCCATTTTCTATTATTAGTAGACCTGTGCCTACATAGGATAATTTATATTAAAAATACTGTTGGAGTAATTTTCTGACCCATTTTTTAAGAAAACCCTTGAGTAAGAATTTTTACCAGTACACAGAGGTAAAAGAGAATCAAAACCTGTGTTTAAATTAGAGACTAAAAGCTATAGTTTGCTCACCATTCTAGGACTTAGTTTGTGTGCTCTCATTTAAAAAGTTTCCACAGGTTTTCCTAGATAGAGTCAGGCACCTACTCCACCATTACCCTCCTGGAGCACTGTGAAGTCTGCTGGAATTGTAGCATGCCGTGTGATATTTATTTATTTACATAAATGCTTCTAATAAGAAAATGTAAACTCTGAGATGGAGAGATGGTGTTATATCTTTATAATCCTAGTGCCTTGCAGAAAGCAGTGTCTATAATGATGCTCGATATATTTTTATTACACATAAGTCATTTAAATTTTGAGTATGAGAGACTGACAGAAGTAACTCCTAAGTCTACTTAAAGTCTATGAAAGAACATTCATGTTGGATGGCCTAAAACGGATTTTATGTAAGGCAACCATAAAATCAGCTCGTTTCCTGGTATCTGGAACAGAAATAAGGAACCCTAATTAAGTAAAGAGACTAAATAATGACATCTACTCCACAATTCCCAGGAGGTTTCAAAGCAAGGTCTCTGTAGCAAATATATACCCCTTCCAACAAGGTCCCTTTGGGTTGAATTCCTTTAGCAAGGTCTCTTTGCATTTCTAAAAGATGCATAGCTGAGTAGTATGGAATCTCCTCAAAACTGAGGGGTTACATTGTGTGGATGCCAGCCGTGCATACTGATGGCAAGGACAGAACTGATGCAATTTCGAAGATGCCACCAGAGGATCTTCAGGAAACTCTTCTTTATTTCCTTTTCTCACCTCTCATTTGGGCTGGAAGTGATAAATTGAAAAAATAAGCTAAGCTGTTTCTTAATGTTTTTCCTCTTTTCATTGGGTATAGCCTGGTTTTGTCCCCTGTTTACTAAGAACTCTGAAAGACTGGACTTATGTTTAAGTCTTAATTTAATTAAATTTTAAATGGCAATCTCCTCACTCCATCTTCCTTTCAATTTGCATCAATAAGCACCTGCCAAAAGAATATTTAGAAGCATTTTGATGGAAAGTTTGTTTTAGTAATTATCATGTCAACTTCAGCCTTTCTTGTTTTTCTATTTTTATAACTTCTCCACCGCAATACTTCCTGTATGTTAAAGTGTCCTTGATTTTAAGAGTTAACATTAATGTAAAAATGGTTTTTTGGAAGAGGGAGGAAACAAATAAACATTATTTCTACAGGAAGATACATTTTGACTCAGAAAAGTAAAAATATGAAAAACATAGTACATTTATAGTAATACTCAGATTTTACCTGGCATGTTGAAATTACCTCATACCAAATTTGCCTTTACTTTTTTTTCCCCCAAAATAACTCAAGAAATTCTCCAATCCAGTGAAAGGGTTTCTAGGCCCAGAGGCCATGGTTATTCCCTCTGTTTAATGATAAAGAGGAAAATAAAAGGCGCCTGGGTGGCTCAGCTTGCTAAGCACCCAACTCTTGGTTTCCGCTCAGGTCACAGTTTTGTGAGTTTGAGCCCCACATCAGGCTGTGCACTGATGGTGTGGAGCCTGCTTGGGATTCGCTCTCTCTCTCCCTCTCTCTCTCTCTGTCCCCCTCCCCTGATCATGCTGTCTCTGTCTCTCTCAAAATAAATAAGTAAGCTTTAACAAAAAATTTTAAAAAAGAGAAAAAAGCTGGTCTTATCCAACTTGAACGCTTGCCCCTTGAGCACATTTGAGCTAAGATCTGAGTTATTCAAACGTCTTGATAGGGGTTCAGACTCCCTTGTCCCCCACGCACGAAATCCTACTACTGCTCCTTCCTACATACCCCTACTGCCCAGTGTAAGACACTGGGTAAGTTTAACCATCCATTTCTTTGTTTCTGCCTCCAAAATGCTGAATTCCAGTTGTGAAAACCATATTTTATACTTCATTGTCTGTTGGTCCATCCAGACCCGCTCTGGCTGTCTCTGTCCTGCTAGAGATTGGCTTCCCTAGATTTGGTCGCCCAGACTTATTGTCTGCCAAGGGTTATAGCTCCTACCGAGAGGCCCCCCTAGAGCCACTACTCTACTGGGTGCTCTCTCCTATCACCCTCTCATCTGCCCTCCCCTCCCCAACCTGGTCTGCTCCAGGATACCTCATCCCAGGATAACTCTTCTTGATTTCTCTTTACCCTACCACCGTGGTTGTAAATGAACCTCTGTGAAACTTTCTTCCACTGGCGCACTTGAGTAGTGTGACCTTTCTAGTAATCACCCTTATACACACACACACACATGCGCATGCACAAACACACACATTGTCAAGTTGATAAAAAGACACAGTAAGATATCCTATCACTTATGTTTGGTATTTTAATCTTTTCCATGTTTTGATGTCAAACAAGAAAAGATCACTATGCGCAATGAAATGATAGGGTCACGTGATTCGACACTGGCTTTGTTCAAGGTGCCGCTAGCCAACATCTTTCTCACCCCTAGTCAATTCCCTGGCCCGCCCACATTTGATATTTTGTAGTCTTCCCTGCTGCGCAAACCGCCCTATGCTCACCCTTGTTTTCCACTGATGGAGTTCTGATTTCAGGGAAGAAAAACTAGTACAACTGATGAGAAACCCTCCAGTTTTGTTGATGTCGTTGTTATCACTACGGAACTCCATGGCTTGAGTAATACTCTGTATTTTCCGGTCTCCAAGAACTTGGAATCCATTTTTCTCTCCCAGATTTACACCTGCATATGAACTCTTAACACCACCTACCCTTACAGTCCACAGGACTTACCTCCATGAACTACCTCTTTGATCTCTTCAGTCCTTAGTCCTACCCTCTTCACTGTTTTATTTTCTTTGTCCTCTATAAACATCTTCCATTCTCTGACTTTATTTTTAAGAGGAAAATGTCTAATCCCTGTGGTGCTTATCATTCAACCCCTTGCTGTTTTTTCTACTTCCTGTTCTCTATTTTTACTTATTCTCTCCTCTGAAATTGTACTTTCAAGGGTAATCAATATCTTTATATTTATCAAACGCCAATGGCTTAACCCTTCTCTGTGGCATCTGGAAGTTCTGAGAATGTGGTTTTTCCCCTGAATTCTATTTTTCCTTGGTTTCAGTACCACTCCAGGCACCTTGTGCTTTTAATTTCCCAACAGGCTCCCTGGTGGGCTCCTTCCCTGACCCTTCTTCTCTATGTCACATTCGTTATAAGCTTTTTTTGGTATGTTCTCAACCTCTTATCTTCTGATTTTACATACTTTTGGGATTTAAACAGTATTCTTCAGTTTAATAGCCACAAATTGTATTTTTATTTCCCTTTATATCTATCTACACATATTCTCAAATATTTCTCAGTATTTCAATACAAGAAATACGAAATTTGGATGCTGTTTTGATGAACTGCTTCATCTTAGGACTTCTTTGGGTAGCTCCAAGCTGACCATTAAACTTATTTATTTATTTGTTTCTTTATATATTTACGAAAGAGAGGGCACAAATGAATGAGGGGCAGAGAGAGAAAGAGAGAGGGCGACCGAGAGGAAGAGAGAGAAAGGGGGAGAGAGGAAGATAGGGAGAGAGGGAGAGAGAAAAGGGGAGAGGAGTAGAGAAGGAGAGAAAGAAGGGGAGGGGGGAGAGAGGGAGAGAGAGAATCAGGGCCCACCCAAAGACAAGCTCTAGCTCACGCACGTGAGACTTGAACTCATGAACTGTGAAATCATTACCTGAGCAGAAGTCAGGTGCTTAATGACTAAGCCACCCAGGCCCCTGACCATTAAACTATTAAGCTAAGTCTGCAACAGATATCCTTGCTGACTACTCATTCCTGACCTTGAAACTAACCCCGAACTCCTCTCTATATTTGAGGCCATTCTAGAATCTCACCCTGAAGCTCTTCCAAAATCACATACCTCATACAATCCCTTTCTTGCATATACTCAGATGTTCTCCTTTTCTTCAGAATAAACTCTGAATTTCATAGTGTGACACCCAAAGCAGGTCTATGCCACATGCTCTATTTTTAAAACTTTATTTTTTATACCTTGTTATCAACAATGGTGAACTACTTAGTCGTTTCTGAATGCATCATGTACGTGCATGCTTTCTTTTTATGCTGTCCCCTCAGAATGCTCTTTTTTCCCATCTGTGTTACTGGAATTCTACACATTTCTAAAGCCCAACTTAAATCTTAGTAGGGAGTATTAAATCCTCTCTTTTTCATACTAATATAACATATGGTTTTGTAACCATATTTACTGCATATTTATTGGTAGCTGTCCTTCAATACATTATGAGCCATGATTTCTTCACACTTTTTTTCCTACATTTGTTTTTGAGAGAGAGAGAGAGAGAGAGAGAGAGAGCGTGCACGCGAGCAAGCGGGGGAAGGGCAGAGAGAAAGGGAGAGAATCCCAAGCAGGCTCTGCACTGTCAGCACAGACAACGATGTAGGGCTTGAACTCTCAAACCGTGAGATCCTGACCTGAGCTAAAACCAAGAGTCAGACGCTTAACTGAGCCACCCAGGCACTCCTGCTTTCCGCACACTTTAATGAAAAATGAGAATATAATTTTGGGGTCGTAGTATAGCCAGGTTCCAAAATGGATATGGGAGAAGGGTGAAACAAAACTAATAAATGCCTAGGACTAACACATTATTAAAGTATTTCATATAAAGAATGATCTTTATAAAGGTCTAAGTGTGCCAATAGATCGTCATTTGGAGATCTTTCACCCCTGTTTTAAATAATTACTCAAGAGCTTTTAATTGCATGTATCTCTTAGACATATTTTTCTAGTAAGACTATTTACCCTTTCAATTTGCTTAGCAAACTACTTCCCATATAATTCAAATGTAAATTTCAGAAGTGTGTCTCTATTACACAAAATTCTAAATTAAAAGTGTCTAGATAAATGAGGATTTATTACAATCCATTTTCTTTTTTTTATGGCACTGAAGTACTTCTAAGGTCTTCATAACCATTAATTACTTATGATATTGCTATGAGCTAGGGAGAAGAGAAATACTATTTTCCCCTAGTTTAAGCAGAAACTAAGAAAGGGACAGATAGATGGTTTTGAGTAATTTGTTAAGATCACTTATGAGACAGAGATAAGTCATGAACCCAATTTTTCAACCTGGGTTATTGTGCTTTGGCCTAGAATGACTATTTTCATGTGCTCCCACTCTACCAATTAGATTTTAAAATATTCCAAATTAATCATGAATTTTTCTGATTTTTGCCTATATTTTCAAAAAGAAAATTGAACCATGGCAGAAAACTGCTGAACTCACGTGGTTTTCAGGTTACACGAGGATCATTTTCCTCCAGGTGGTACATTTTTGTAAAACAGGCTCCCTATATTTATTTGGTCCAAGAATGAAGGATTTTGGTTTTCCAGGTTCGCCTTTTATGTAAAATGAAAGCATATGTGACCCAAGAAAACCTAAAACTGCCCGAGTAGTATATACTTTATTGAAGTTATTCCTACAGGCCTGAGTACCTGTTAATATTATTAATATTAGTTTAAATAATAGTACTTTAAACATTATTAAATATAGTATAATATAGCATACTAGTATTATATGCTATTAAATACTATTAAAATAATAGTATTTTAAAACCTGGAAAATCCTGTGCAATAATCTTAATTCCACTCTTCAGCACGGATATATATTTCTCTCCTCAAGAAATGGAAAGAGGCCCATTCATCACTTTCTATTGTTCAGATTATGTGGAATCTCATTTACCTTGGCTGACTAGACTTTTAAGATAAGAGTTAATCCTTTCAAGTGGATGGTTCAATGGAGTGAGCCAATGGGGACAGCCAAGTAAATTTCAGTACTCTGGGAATGGAAAGGAAATTGCCAAGAAAACATAATCCCCTGTAGATTTTCCTACCTAGAAGGCCAACTTAAGATTTGAAACCCACCCGGTTGGTGGCAAGAAGCCCAGAAAAGCAAGGCACCTGGCTCCCCTAAGCCAAGAATCTCTGGAATGGGAGAGACAGGTGAGCGATGAAAAAGAGCCTCATTCTAACAGCACAGATGGCCAGTGCCATCCCCGCCAAATGGCTCACCAGGTCTGACAAAGGGGGCAGGTGATCAAACAGACTAAGGCTGAAATGACTGTTCTAAATAGTACTGGAAAGTGTGACAGGGAGAGGGGAGGCGGGTAGAAGCAGAAATAGTCAATTTATGGAAAAATTATTGTCATCTCCACCTGGCAACATGTCCTTTCGACATCTGCCTTCCTAGGGCTCCTGGACTTTCTCAGCCCTGGCAAGTGGAGATCAGGTGCTTGGGCAGATGATATACTTAGTTCCTGCTGGGCTGGAGGCTGAATCGCTGTGCTTTGTCAGTTCCACCTTGGTGATTGATGGGGTGGCGGGAAAGTCACCACTCCACTGGCCCAAACATGTTCTCTCCCTCCCATCAGAGAACCAGTGCGGCAAACAAAAGTGGATGGTATTCAAGACTTACAAAGGGGAGGGGAGAGAAGAAAAAACACTGCAAATGAATGGGACAGTTTGCAATGCTGGACTTTGTCCTGAAAAAGTGATAGATATATGTTAGTTCTCTTTGCTTTCCCTTGCAGTCAGACTCTCTGCCTGAGGGAATTTATATAGTCACTAACTTCATTTTTATAATTATCTCCTCTTTCATCCCAATGCTCTTAACATTTCTATATACAGAAAACTTATCAGTGTAGATCTTTTGTTTTTCTAATTTTTAAACTACTTATTTATTTTTGAGATAGAGAGAAAGTGGGGGAGGGGTAGAGAGAGAGGGAGACACAGAATCTGAAGCAGGTACCAGGCTCCGACCTGTCATTACAGAGCCTGATGTGGATGGAGCCCAACACACAAATCGCAAGATCATGACCTGAGCTGAAGTCAGATGCCCAACTGATTGAGTCACCCAGGAGCCCCAGTATAGATTTTTTTTTTTTTAAAGGAGAATCAAGAAATACATTCTCTGTTCTATTTCATCTAACCCACAAGAGAACCAGGAAATTCCCCAGAAGACTGATCAATTCAATTTCTCAAATTTATCTCATTGGACTAGTTAACAAAAGACTTCCCTGAGAGAGGATAAAACAAAAACAAAAACAAAAACAAAAACAATTGTTCTCCTGAAACGGTACTGTTGAGGAGTCTGGGCATAACATTTCTGAAAGCCCTTTAACCACAGGCAATACATACTCAGGAGTTCATATACTTTTGATCCAGGAGTTCATTATCTAGCGTTTTTCTCTCAGAGGGTAAGCAGAGATGTGAGCTAGAATTTATCAATTAGGATAGTCATTGAAAAATTAGAGGCAACTTAACTTCCAGTATGGTATTTATTACATTAAATATGATATAGTTATACGGCAAGTTTCTAAAAAAGACTCAGTAATTAAAAGTAATATTGTCAACAAATATTAAACTAATACTGTTATCAGTCAGTGTGTTCTAAACTATGCTATGATAAAAGCAGCAACGGTTTATATCCCAGTGGAGATAGAAAGAGAGGTTTGTATATTGCTCACATCACATGTCCACGATGGGAAGTCTGCTCCAGTTTTCCTTACTGTGGGATAAAGCCTGAGGTAGGTTAGATAATGAGCCTCAATTATATCCAAATCTTTATCTGTGGAATCTGTGAATTCCCTTAAGCAGAAAAGGGTCTTCCTTAGATATAGTTACATTAAGGAACTTGAGATGGGGAGACTGTCCTTGGGTTATCCGGGGGCGGGGGGCCTAAATGTAATTACAAATATCCTTTTGAGGAGGAGGACAGGGAGATTGATCACTGGTGGTAAAAAAGGCGGCCATGTGACAGAAGCAGCGGGAAGCAGAGCCAAAGAGAGAAGAGGCTTTGCGGACGGTCTTGAGGAAGGAGGAAGGCATCCTGAGTCAAGGAATGTAATCATGGATGTTGGAAAAGCCAAGGAAATGAGTTCTTCCCTAGGGTCTATAGAGGGAGCACAGCCCTGCTGACATCTTGATTTTAGGCATATAAGACTCATTTTGAAGTTTTGGCCTCCAGAAGTATAAGAGAATAAATTTATCTTGTTGGAAGCCACCAATTGTGTGATGCTTTGTTTCAGAAGCAATGAAAATCACATAGAGAGGCTAACAGAACAGGCACCATCTCGGTCCTTGACAATGCTACGGCAGAAAGGGAAAGAGTTCTGGGGGGTTATACTCTGGAAGCTAAATGTTCCTTCCTAGAAGTAACACAAGTCACTTCCCCTGAAACTTCATTGGCAAAGCTAAACTTATGGCCCCGCACAGACCCTAGGGCTTCAGGAACCCTATCAAGTACCTGGAATTAGGAAAACTGGAAATATTCCATTAGCGGCACTAGTTACTGCTCATCACATTGAAAATAGCAGTAATACAATAAGTGAAAATCATGTTATTAATCATGTTACAGAACACCGTGTTATTAATATGGAAAAGTAAACCAGAAACATATACCTACACTAAACATAAAAAAGCCTGCAATGTGTAGAGGCTGCTTTTAGGCAGATAGGGCCAGCCACAGTTACCACTGGGCCGAATCCAGGCAGCCTCAAAATATCCATAGGCCCCAACTAACCAGGTGGCTACTCACAGCAGGCCCAGTTACTAAAAAACAGGGGGAAAAGTCCATGCGTGGCCATACCTCCTCACCTCTGGTGATTTAACTGAACCCAGGGAAGGGGTCAAGGGAACCTCCACTCTATAGCTGGTCAGTCAGAAGCCCAAGTAACTATGTGAGCTTGCAACTGGCCTCTGTAGTGGAGGGTGGGCTTCTGGGATTGAGGCCTATGAGCCCTTTACCTGTGGAATGAGATCCTGTCTTTGGGTAGACAGTGTCAGAATTGAGCTGAATTCTAGAACGCTTTGCTTTTTGTTGAGCGCAAGCCCTCACCACACACACAGTTGGAATTGGGTCCAGAAACCTAACTTAGTGTTCTTCTTGGGAATTTAGATGTATTAGTTTACTAGGGCTTCCACAACAAGTTACACAGCTTGGGTGTCTTAAGCAACAGAAAAATATTTTCTCGCAATTCTGGAGGCTCAAAGTCCAAGATCAAGGTATTGGAAGGGTTGGTTCCTCCCAAAGCCCTTCTCCTTGGTCTCGCTTCTTGCTATGTCTTCGCATGGTCTTCCCTCTGTGAATCTATGTCTTAATGTTCTCTTCTTATAAGGACTCTGGTCATATTGCATTAGTGCCCACTCTAATAGCCTCATTTTCATGTAATGATCTCTTTAAAGATCCTGTCTCCAAATAGAGTCAAATTCTGAGATACTGAGGGTTAGGACTTTAACAGGCATACATTCTGGGGGATACAACTGAGCCTGTAACATCAGGTTTTAGAGGAACGGTTTACTGCCATATAATAAGATGCTGTTCTTTGAAATGGATGGAAATGCTACATCTAAGAGAGAAACTGTTGTCCAGCAGAACTAAGTGGTATTTGGCCTAGCCTTTAAATTCATCCTTGGAGAGCAGAATCTTCTCGGGAGAATAGACAGATATGTATATTTAAGTTTATAAACACATTCTGCAGGCCTCTTCTTTCTGTAAGGGACCTGCACTGAGCACATTGATCTTCCTGGTGCCTCTACTTTAGCACAACATTTGTAGAAGGCAGAAGCTTCCAGGAGAACGGCAATTTACCTCATTCCCTGCTGTAACACACAGCAGGTGTTAATTACTTTGTTATTTCAATTGATCAAAATGCCCCTAATGCCACAATGGCTCTGGGCACACTTACCAATGCTATTTCTCCCCCCATTTATTTAAAAAGCTTGCCTCGAGTGTCTATTTGTTCAGCCAACATTCTGTGTTCCAAATTGTTACTGGCTCATTCTTACTAGAATATGAAATGAATTCTCAAAGTTGACCCTCAGACATGAATCTCTGACACTAACTGCAGTGAGAAGACAAGGAGGAGTTAATGTTTATTTTATCACAGGACAAAAATCCTATTACCTGAGTCCCTAAAACTTGCCCCATACAAATTTGGACCATTTTACCATGCCTGGGAAAAGCTTTAATTTCCTAAATAGTGGGTACGTGCGTGCGTGTGTGTGTGTGTGTGTGTGTGTGTGTGTGTGTGTGTTATGTTCAAATGCTCATTACCAAATACAGCTGAGTTGGGGCTCCTTAAGCTTTTTGTGATTTAAATGTACAACCGTTGGTTCATGGAGCCAGCCACTCAGTATAATGGGGGAAGCTGTTGCTGCTGCTTCTTTTATCCACTAAACAAAATGTTTCTGGTTTGATATTTTATCTGCTTTAATCTTGGGAAAGATCAAAAGAAACTGAACATTCTGTTCAAGTCCTTTGAATATAAAGCAATTAAATTTCAAGTAAAAAAATGAACGAGAAAGGTCATCCTGGAAGTAGTGAGTCTAAGTTTGCACAGTCTTCTGACTCTGTGACACCTAGCAAATCTTGATGTGACTCAGAGCCTTGGTTGTTTCATCCGTCCAATGGCAATCAGATACCACCTGATATCTACATAATGCTTTAGAAAATATGTGTAGAAAACACAATGAACTTTTGATGCTTATAGCTAATCAGCACAAGAGACAGGCAAGGTTGATTGTAACAATCACTCACCATTTGAAGATCCTGAGCCTCATAGACATGACTTGCTCAAGACCACACAGCCAATGTGTATGGAAATAGTACTCATTTCCTAGAAGTAGAGGGGTAAAAAATGTGCTTTTAGTATCTCCTCCTGCTGCATAATATATGGTTTTATTTAAAAAAAAATAAAGCCAACTTTTTGGAAAGTTTGCAATAACCCAGCAAAAAATACTAAAGCCAAATACCATTTACTCATACTAAAGAGATCCAAGGGTGATATAAATAATTTATATCTCCAGACAATACAAATCATATTTTGCTTCTACATAATTTCATTTGAACAAACAGAATAATATGTGTGAAATCATCTGCAATGTCTAATTCATATTAGGTACTCAATATATGTTGGCTAAATCTAAAACTATTAAACCTATTTTTTTTCCTCATAGGTTTTTTTTTTTTAGTTTTTATGGATTTTTTGGTTCTTGTTGTTTTCCTCCAGAACTGTTCTCCTTTCAGTGTGCTCTCTGAATCCTACCTGAGGTTATATCAGATCCCAAGAATGGAAGTAGGTTTTGGTGGAACCCATTTTCAAGATTAGGGCAATAAATAGCTTTCAGAGCTATGTCTAGAACATTCTCCATTTCTAAGAAATCTTACTGAAAACCTACAGATAAATCTCAGGTTCAGAATAAATACAATATGAATGGTAGCCTTCGATAAATTATCTTACCAAATCTTATTGCTTTTGGCCTCTTAATATATTAGGTTGCATTGTTCTATATATTCCTTCATAATTATTCCTAAGTAGTTTTATGTGCTTTCTTATAAACAATTTTAAGATAGGACCCCTTAATTCCTTTGTTTTTCTCCCCCCTCCCCACTAAAAGATGTGACAAGGGGAAGTCAGAAGGGAATATGAAGAAAGTAAGTGGGCTCTGAGGACCAGATCCTCAAATTATGAGGGATGTGACCAAAACAGTTCATACAGCCATGAACCTCTGATTCCTCATCCAAAAATATTAACTAAAATAATTCACAGGATTTTGACTTCTTTGTGATCTAATCATTTGTAATCTAATGAGTCAAAGTAGATGAAGGAGATCTATACAGGAACTATACAAATGTTAGTTCTTATGTGGCAAAAACCCCAAATCTTTCATCCTTGAAATTGTATTTTTTGGGGGGTGTTATATTTGTTATATATTTCAAGTATGTTATATTTCAAAGCATCCTTCAAAGTTTGATGTGTCCATAAAACTGAGTTATGTCCAATGGGCTGGGCCAAAAAGGAAACAGAGTATTTTCAGGTCTAACTCATAAGAAATATCCCATACAAGTCTGTCTCCATGTCAAGTGATCAGATGTTAACACCCACAGTGACCCTGGAAGCTATGTAGTGAAAAGTGGTAGAGATTTCCATATGTTGGGTGCCTGAATAACCTCATGGAACAGAGTCCTCATCCGCTCCTGCTACCAAATGACTTTATTTAAGTAGGGATTAAATCTCTACTGTGTTAGTGCATTGATAATTCTTAGTTGATCTGGATCAGCAGCTATCATAGCCCTAGCCAATAAAGTATTATCATTAAATGTTAGCCAATATTATTTTTTTCCAATATTTGTGGTTATTTTCAGTTTTTCTGTGTTGGCAGCACACTTTCAGATTGTAGAACTTGTACTAGCACACTTGAAAGAATTGAATTCTGAGCCTGTGAAGCCCAAGGGACACACACAAGGAATCTGAGGTGGGACCGGCAGCTCCGGCAGTGTTGGTGACTTCAAGGCGTAGACCACAAACTCCAGCAGAGGTGATCAGCAAGGCTCTCCTAATTCATTCCATACCACACTGATCAAAAGATTATCTCTAGCACCCTCTCAGCTCTGCCAAGCAGTTTTCGTTTGCAATTGTTTTCGTATTTTATTTGAACCTCTTTTATCCCTTATCATAGTTCTGTGCCTGTTTCTTTTATCTTGAACACTTAACTTATGGCTCCTAATTCATGTGTATCATTCTACAGTTCCTTGTACAGAACCTGAACAAACTAGGAGTTCAACAAAGGTTGATCTATTATCTTCTGACGTTAATATAACAAGGATTGCCATGTCTTGGCACCTGAGTCAATGTTTTCCAAGCACATTCATGTACCTAACCCATCATCACTGTGAAACCAGAGGGGGAAGATCCCCATGTACAGATGGGGGAACATAAGGAGAGAGATCAATTACACTCTTATGTTTCTATGACTAACAAGAGGGAAGTCTGAAACCAGTGCTACTCTTTCCTAATTTTTCCATCTCATGTTCATTCTACTGAATCACACACAGTAACAGCCGCATTCATGGTGTTCTGGTGATGAGAGGCATAGTCTTCATCCTGAAGGGGCCACAAGTCCTATTGGTGCCCTACAAAATATCCTTAAAAATAGAAATGTTCAATAATAAGTGAAAACGACAGCTTTTGCCTGTAGTGGCCAATTTCGAATACTTTTTGAATGAGTACTATTTCTGAATAAACTAGATTTTCTGGAGTAACTTGATAGAACTGTGATAGGAAGCCATAATGAGTAGAAATATTGTGGTTTACTGAGTCACTCATGACTTTCTAACCCAGATGTTTACATGAGGCTTCATATATGTGTTGAAAGGCTGTTGGAATCTGTTCCAAACTGAGGAGATTAAGATGGACGGGGGTACTGACTGAGAGAACTCAGAGTACCGATGAGATTATAGGAACATCGTAAAAGACTTGGCAGAGAACGATAGCTAGCTAGCCAAAACTTGTTGACTCTCCTTTGGGCTTAGCACTAAACTGTATCTCCCAAGGCTGTCATGTATCTAGATGTGTTCATATGAATTGTGACCCTCAAAGGAGATGTAAGCAAGCATAGTATGTGCCACTTCCAGGTCTGATCCATAAAAATCCACTGATTCTAGACCACCATGCGTTTTTCCCACAGGAGTACCCACAAGACATAAGGAGCTTGGATCCCCATAGAATCACACAGAAGAGAACAATTATGCCAACCTGATGACTTCTATGTGTGGATTTCTTCTTTCCTAGCTTATCCTAATTACTACAAATAGTCAACAGAAGTATGTAGAGTAGAACTGAAGACAGGAAACCAACCAACCAACCAACCAACAAAATACCAAGGTCCTTCTGAAAGGAAATACTTTGTCCTTCTTTATGAGTAAGCCATAGAAATAATAATTTTCAAAAGGAAATTTGTGGATAAAAATTTCATTTCAGAAAATTTCTGTTATTTATTTATTTATTTGAAGGATGAAATATTACCATTCACCATCTAGGCAGATGGCTGATTTCAAAGACAAAAGAAGAGAAAGATAGAAGTTTTATTTCCTTCCTAAACATCTCAACATTTGGTCTAAATAAAGCTATCTATAATTAAGTGCACAAGGTCTCTTCAAAAGTAATGATCATGGCATGTGTTGGTGGTATAGTGGTGAGCATAGCTGCCTTCCAAAAGTAATGATCATGACCTCTCATGACTAATTTGGTCTCCCAAATAATGACTTTTACATTTCTAAAAGGAATAGACTTAGTTAAAATTGGAATTTTACACTGAATATCATATCTACCATAACTACTTTGTTTTGTGAAGATCCTAGTTAACTAGCTACCCACCTGTTATGGGCTTTGAAATCAGATCACTTGTGTTAACATCCAGCTATGTCACTCATTAGCTGCATGGCTTTGGGTAAACTGTGTAACCTCTCTGGTTGTTATCTGCTCTGAGACTGAGATTGTGCAGGTAGGCACCAGGGTTGTGCCCCACCCACATCTCCCACTGCAGGGAGCATACTGACTGAAAGCCATAGGTGCTGAATTCCTGGATTCACCCCTGTGTTCAACAAAGGTCCTAATGAAAACCCAATGCCTGTAAGATGAGGAAGACTCTTAATGGGCAACTTTGGCTTAAGAACTCCTCTCAAAGTTCCTGGCTAGATCTTCCTTAGGACTGCCTTTGAGCCTGAAACTCTTCTACCCAATCTTCTGTATCACTGACTAGAGGTTCTCCCTGTTTTCTTTGACTCTTCCCCTTTATCCTTCCTAGCTGTTTCCTCACTAAATCTCTTGCATGTCTAATCCCATCTTGGAGGGCCTCCAGTAACAAAATGCACATGAAGAGTGTAGCACAGAGTAGGTGCTTGATTCATATCAGCTATTATTGTTCATAATCTTTATATTCTTAAAACAGGAGATTCCATAAGCGCAGTGGTAAAGTGGTAATCTTGGCGGTAGGAAGGATTCAGAAAACACATTCAAGATTAGGAGACATGTGCAGCTTCAGTAAATCTCATATGATAGGGAATATTATGATACTGTCACTTAAAACCACTATGAAATATAAGCAACAGCATCAACAACAAAACATACAAGGGTTGATTTATAATCCGTGGATGGGATTAAATTTTTTTTAATTTGCTTATGTAAATTTAAAATCCTAATTTTAGAGATGTGGTAAGAAAATGTTAAAAGATTAAAGGAAAAAGAAGTCTGGCTTATCACATATTGAACATTTGAATTTTAAAAGATGTATGCAACTCAGCTCTTTCTCATACATTTCATAGGTTCTGAGAAAAAAAAGAGACAAGATGAAAATGGTATGAATGAGAAACGATATTTCTTGGATACGCAGAGAAAATGGAGCATGATTTTCCATTTGCAAATTCTTAGTATCTACTGAATGGTGACCCTGGGCACAGTCTAATGCTATGTGATTTGGGGGAAAAGTCAAAGAATGCTGGGTGATGATCTCTGTCATCCAGGCTTAACTGAATCTACATCTGTGAATATTTTATTAATGAATGGTGATAAGTGCAACCCAGGCACAGAATTTGTAGGAAAGTGGATGGACCTTGAGGGTGTCATGCTAAGCGAAATAAGTCAGGCAGAGAAGGATAGAAACCATATGTTTGCATTCATAGGTCTAACAGGAGAGACCTGGCAGGGGACCATGGGGAGAGGAAGGGGGAAAGAGAGCAGGGAAGAGTGAGGGACACAGATCAAGGGAGACTACTGAATACTGAAGACGAACCATGGACTGAAGGGGGAGGGGGAGGGAAGGAGGGGGTGATGGTCATGGTGGCGGGCCCTTGTGGGGAGAAGCACTGGGTGTTATATGGAAACCAATTTGACAATAAACTATTATAAAAGAAAAAAAATCTGGATAACTGGACTAGCTTGACAGTAAGAAGAGTGATTAGCATTATTTCTTCATTATTTACCATGTGTCAAACACTTTGCAGAAGTTATCCCATTAAATCCTCTGTACAATACTACGCAATCTTCTATGTTCTATGGGCCAGATATCTGAGACATATGCGAAATAAGAGACCTAGGATTTTAACTTGGGTTTAATGGGGCCAGGGTCCTGGTTCTTAACCACTGGGAGTCCACAGTGCATGCAGCCTGTAACCCAATAAAAATGACTAGTCAGAAAAGACAATTTTAAGGGAGACGAATTTTGAACAGTTAGCCCATGTTGTAGCTTTCACAGAAGGCAACAGAGAAGCAAATATTCCACGTATGGACTGGAGAAGCAAGAGAGAAGATACACAATGGAAAGAAAGCAAACCTTGTGTAGAAGACAGGAAAATAGCCTGGCCTATCAGCATTAGAAGTTTTGCTGGGGGATGTAGGGAAAATGAGGCAGCGGACGCAGGCAGAGGGAAGTAGATAGTTGATTTAGAGCCTGAAATGCAGACAAGGCAGATCTGACCCTTGGTGTGGAAGGAACCCTGTTCTGGCAGTTGTGGGTCCTGCTGTGGTTGATTTCCTGAGCCTGGAATCAGGGGATGAGGGCCTGGTTTAGGGGAAAATTCTGAAAATGGAAAGCATGGAGTAAGTCAGAAACAACACACACACACACACACACACACACACACAAAACAAAAAAGCAAAAACCCCAAACAACAGAGGAATTAGGCATAGCTGGGTGACGTCATACAAAAACCACGCAAGGAAGCAAGTCAGCACCTGTCCACCGCCGTGCACCGGTTCTGTGCCAGCAGGGGCATTGTGATACTGGGGCCACCGGGAAATGCTGCCTATGACTGAGGCAGTGACCAGCACAGCACCCTCCACAGCCCCGCTTTCCACGTCTGTCAAAGATTTGGGGTGGTTCACCCACAGCCCTGCCTGGGAACGGGAGGCTTCCCTGGACAGCCTCATAGGACCCCATCTAGGTGTGGCATTGCTGGCCCTGGGGACGTCAGCATGCAAGAGGTCTCTGTTCACATCAAAGCTGACCAGCACGCAACTATTAGGCATCTGAAAAATCTTGCCGGAGGAGTTTTGCAACTGCTCCCCAGCTCCTCTTGGCCCAGAGCAATAGCTAACCCCCCATGGAAAATGCTGGAGCGGCAGCTACCTTCTCCCTGGGCATCATTGGGTTTTTCCACAGCTCAAGTCGGCCCAGCACTGGCAGCGAGCAGTCGGCGGCAAAGCACACTTGCCGCCACACCGCAAGGCTGGCTAATCAGGGCTATTATGCTGTAGAAAGCTTCACTGATGTGCCTCTTAAAATTTTACCACCGACACACCTACCATCTGACACCGTACAATTAGCCCCACGCTCTTGGAGCCCACAGTAGCGGGAATATTACCACATCTGAGAAATCATTATTTGAGATTCAGAACAGCCCGTGTACACGCAGAGTTCCCATGCCCTTCTAGGGCACAGGATTGCGGCTGTTATTCTTTATATTGTGGCAAAGTGCTAATTTTCCGGAGCATTTTCTCTTAAGAAAACCACTGTGCTACATTGCCATCTGATCCATTACCATTAACCCTACTGGGAAATGTCACTCCTCCTCTAGACCGAGAAAGTAGCGCCTTGCTGAGACCTTCCTTCCGTGTTTGATCAGAGAAGAGTATCTGGGAAGCTCCATGACATTTCAGTCCACCAGATAATCCGTAACATCTCCGCGGTGTGACGTTCTCTTATGTCCCAAGCCCAGTCCGGATGTCCACCCTCCACTCTCCGCCACATGTAGGGATGCCCCCCAGACATGCACCCACTCACAGATCAGCGGACACGGAGACATGTACAGACACACACACAGACGCTCACACGTGGACACTCGTGCACACAGAAGTCAGACTCAAATCTAATGTAAGAACAGAAGAGCGAGGACAAGGGAGACTTCCAGGAGAAAAAAAAAAAAAAGCAACGTGCAAAGCAGGCTGGGAAATGGATGCAAGCACAATGGATGGTATTCCAATATTTTTAAAATGAGGCTTATGATACACCACGTGCACCTGTGCTCCTGCACAGTGAGGACGAGAGCCCTGACACTGGGTTCTTCAGATATTCAGATATATACAATTATGAGGGGCATGGAGGATGGCCAGGGGTCAGAGAAGCTGGGACCAGGGTTTTGTTGAGCTGTGAACTAAACCATTGTGCTTCTAGCGTGGTGTTTTGTGAAGGAGGAGGAGCCCTGTTCAGGGAGCCCTATTTACACACCACCTATTATGAGAAGCAATGCAAATTCACCAGCGAGGGCCTGCTGGGAAGCTGGGGAGGGGATTAGAGGCTTTAGGAAAACTGAAAGTGCTCCCGCCTGTGCGGGTTTTCTGCCTAGGGAATAAGAAAGCCTCCACCTTCCTTCAAATCTGTCTTGATCCATCTGTAGTCTCAGGAACTGAGACCGCTCTCCTGCTGCAGCTTAGAAAGAAAAACACAGAATAAAAAACCCTGAACCTCAGATACCAAAACATTCAATAGCTGTTCTCGCTACTGTTGTCTTGGAGGTAGTTGGGCTCCCTAGATTTTGTATTGAAACCTGGGACATTTCTTGGGAAGTGCCAAGAGAAAGAAATGTTGCTGAATTTCTAGCTGGAACTTTTAGGAATTAAAATGTCCCAGTGTGCCTGTATTTTTACTATTTCTATTCCTGGTTTGAATCTGATTTAACTAAGAAAATGGAATTTAGAATTCCAGCAAAAAGAAAAAGAAAAAGAAAAAGAAACGCATCTTTGCCATGGAATACTTCGAAGACTTTCCAAATACTTACCTATTTGTTTGGGAGGTGGTGGCTACTGGTCAGGTAACGGGCCTGCTGAATATTTCAAATTGCAGAAATGTTTGAAATAGACTTGATTCCTACCTGAGTGCTGCTTCGGAAGTCAGACCCAGGGCTAGAGTATCTTACAGCACACAGCATTTCTTTTCCTTTTACTGTATCACTGATTCCCTCAATGTAGAGGCAAACAAGCTTAAAGAAGATAACTGAATGCAAAGACCTGAAATCAATGTCAGCACATCTTCTAATGATCTATCACCACAGCGACCTGCTTTCCGGAGGAGACCACCTGCTCCAGGGAGACAGATGGTGGCCCTATGGGGGTCATGGCTCCCCTTGTAAAGAAGGCTGGAGTCACATATGTGCGCAGTTCTGGCAGGAAGAAAAAGACCGAGACAGTGACACTTCACAGGAGAGAGTAGCGACTTTGTTAAAGAAATGTCCGCACTGGCAGCTCCCCAGTTCCTCTGTTTCCTCTCCTTTTAACTGGGTTGGGCAGGGACAACCTTCCCGAAGCACACTGCACTAGGAGGAACAGGGTGAGAAGTCAGCATTCTCAGAGGCCCGGCAATCACGCGGATGGAATAAGTTGAATATGTTGAGTAACAAAAATAAAACACAGGGCAGGCTTCTTGGATTCACACTCTCTTACTCGTAACCATACAGCAGTGTTAGATTTGGGAGGGCTGACGAGAGCACTGAAGAGGGGCACAGAGAAGTGACACTGAGTAAGAGGTGGATGTGGAAGAAAGGGACACATCGGATAGGAATTCTATTTTTAGAACAGCTTACATATGAGCTATACTACACAGAGATCCGTAGGGAGATACACTCAAGGAAGAAAATCTGTAATTTTAGCTGATTAAATGTATGTTCTGTCTTCTAGTAAACAAATTAACAAAATTCACATTAAAATGTTAACTACAGAAGGTGGCAGAGTAGATTACCTCTTTGTTCTATATAAAGGATGGCTTTATATTGATATGAGTATCTGAGTTTTATTTAAAGACTTTAAAGTGCCTTTTCATTTGTTCTGGAAGATATGTTTTCCATTGTTAGAAAAAAGCTTGAATTGCATTTATTACATAAACAATAGACAGATGAATTCATTCATGCTCTCAGTCACCCCTCCACTATCTTGCAGCCCGGGCTATTTAGAGGAGGAGGAATTAAGTACCACCACCCGACCCCCTCCAGGTTGAGAAGTCTCACAAGAGACCATAGATATCAAACAAAAAATATGGGTCCAAACAATGAACAAGTCTAGCAGGAAAACAAAGTGCCCGTGGAATCATTTGTTGATGTATCACCGCCACTCAGTCCTGTCATTTACTGTGAGATAATCAGCTTAGAGCACAGCTCTTCTCTTTCTGGAGCTCGGCCTGGAGCTTTGGGGTGGCCCGGAGGGTACGTGTCAGACAGCTGGGTGGCCGAGGCCCCTCACGTGAGTGACTGTGCTGGTGTGGCTGACTCCATCTGCTGCCCATGGCCTCTGCTGCAGGAGCCGTCTCTGGGTGGGTAGGACATGTCTGATTCTGGGGGCCGGCTGTTCCCCCTCACTTTGCGTCTCCCTGACTGAGGAACTTGTCCTCAGAGAAGCAGCGTCACCTCCCTTTAGCCCTGCCAGCAGTTGATATTCCTGGTCTGTTGTCTAGGTTGGGTTCGCCATCTTCTGACAGTAAGAATCTGAACATCGTTACGGCTCATACTCATCTGTACCTCTGGGTCCCCCCGTGTGGAGCCGCAGGAGCCAGGGAGGCTATCTTGTTCACAGAGTACTGGGATGGGGTGAGGGCGTATCCCCATGTCCTCCCCAGAGCCAACATATCACAGTGCCTTCAAGCCCTGGGTCATAGGATGCTAAGGTAGATCTCCTTCACATAGAAGTCTGTGGATCAGAAAAGGGATCGCCCTGTACGTACAAGTATTCTCCCCAACTTCAGGACACATGCCAGTCGCTGCAGAGGGACAAAAGACCTCCTCCTGGACTCTGTGAACACTCAGTTCCACTGATCCCTGTTCAGGAAGCAGTACCAAGGGGAGTGCAAAGGTTCTCTGGTTCAGCAAACACTCATCCAGAGGAAAAGCTCTCCATCTGTCTATATTGACATAAAATAATCGGAACTCCTCATTGATGAGGATTCGAACATTCACTGTTTACCTAGCAGGATATCCAGGGGCAGTAGACTCAAAATATCATCAAGCAACTCGATGGCTTTTATCATTTGTTTTCCTGACATATTTTATTTTTGTCTTTACGACTATGCCTCATGGTTGGAAGACTCAGGATGAGGCGCTGTGTCCTCACGTGATGGCACCCATTTGAACAATCTGCAAGAGGAGACCAGACACCCTTCGCCTGCGGGTTCACCTCTGTCAAGGAGGCCCCTGAGCCCCAGACAGGCCCTACGGCCATGTGACTAAGTCACATGACCACACCTGGCCCAATCCCTGACACAGGGGAAGGAACTGAGAAACCGGTCTATAACCACCATGATTCATACTCAGGGGATGAGTCCATTATGAAAAAAAAAACTTAAATAAAACTAGAGTAGGATGCTTTTTAGATAGAAAAAAGGGCAGAGTGTGTTGGGGAAGCACTAGAAGAGAAGTCAGCCACATTTTCTTCTTTTTGATATGCCAGAACATCACAATGGATCCTCTTGGACTTCCCTGAAGTGACTTCAGGGAGGGAAGAGGGAATATCCAGAAGGAAAGAAAGCATTTTTCTGTGCTCTAATAATGTTAATTACTTCCTCTGCCCCCCTCCTCAGGGCTCTTCTTTGGTTGTCTGGGAAGTTAGGCAGTTTGGTTACGGAGCTGCCCAGACATCTTGCAGCGACAACTGGGGGAAACACCTGATCCAGAATGATACCAAATCCTTGGAGGTCCTCGGCATTTCACATGCAGCGTATCCTGGTCCTTACAGTGTTTTGGCAGAAATTCTGTGCACAGCGAAAAGTTCTGACAGAACATCCGGTTAGACTTGGAAATAGAACGAAAAATGTTAATGGCTTCATGGAAGCACTTTGGAAGTTGAAGGTGGCACAAATACCACACAGGAATTCTGCAGTGGAGCGCTACCAATTGGGAGTTAGCAGTTCAAGGAGTAACCTTCATTTCCCAAGAGAACAACCCAAAACTTGTTGGAGAAAAGGAAGACTCTAGGGCCCGGGTAGGAGATACACAAGATGAGCCTCGAGTATCTAGGCAGGCCAGCATCTCCAAAGAACCGAAGCATGTGAAAGGGACACTTTCACCAGTCCAAACAAGTTCCAAAGGACCAAAGATGGAATAATTTGAATAAATTAAATAACACAGTATTAGACTACAACCCAAAGTATGAAATAGATATATGTGTGTCCAAACTAACATAAGTGAAGAATTCTAAATATTTGTAGATACTTCTTTCCCTTCTAGGAGACAGAGTTTAATAAATTCCCTTCACAACCACTTTGAGTATGGGCAAGCTCACTATCAAATAGAGTGTGGAAAGGAAAAAATAGTAACTTCTCAGGGAGAAACCTTTCTAGCACTACATTGACCCAGTCACCAAGGTTAACTAAGTCATTCTGATATCACATACTTCCAGATATGTATGATATGATGAGACAGATACCTCATCTCTGTAATGTTTTTCCCCCAAACCTTGAACTCCAGTGTAATTATGAGGGAAACATCAGATAAACCCAGATTGAGGGAGAGTCTACAAAACACCTGACCAGTACTCAGAACTGTCATGGTCAAGGCAAATAAGTAAAGACTGAGAAAGTGCATAGGCCAGAATTGACGAGAGAGAGAGAGACAGGATAACACTCTCATGCAGTGTAGTATCCTGCAGTGAATCCTGGAGTAGAATAAGACTGTATGTAAAAGCCAGTACAATCTGAATAACATCTGGAGTTTAGTTAAGACTCGTGCATTCATACTGGTTTTGTTAACTATACCATGGTAATGTAGGATATTTACCATGGGGCAAATTTGGTAACGGGGGGTCTATGAAAATTGTACTATTTTTGCAACTTTCATGTAAATCTACATTTGTTCCAAAATAACAGTCTGTTTAAAAAAAATCAAGGAGAGACTGGAACAGAGTTTGGCTACAACGCAGAGTAACGCCCTTGTGAGAAGAGGTTTTATACGTCATCTATGAGATGCTGGAAGAAGTTTGATTGGAGGAGGCAAATGGCCAGGTTGTTATTCTAGAACTATTACACTGGAACCAGCGTGGATGAAAGGAGACACACGAACTGATAGCAAGAGGCCGGAAGGGTGGAGGGATTCGCCTACATACAGAATTTCAACAGGAAGGCTGTGTTAGAGTGTGCGCACAAGTGTGTGAATGCATGTGTACCAGCATGACAAACAGCCTCAGAACAAAGATATTTCTTGTCACGTTGCTGAAAAGGGAAATATATACATTTTATAATAAAAATGAAACATAGATCATTGTTTCCATTGGTTGCATTAGCCCTAATAGGATCCTCTCAGCTGTTTTAATGCTATTTAAAGAAATAGACAAAAGGAAAGCATCCTCTGATTTGAAAATAATATTGTAGATTTGTTATGGAAAAAAAACCCCTAGATTTTGGTCATTTATCTACTTGTAGCTATGTAATCTTGGTCTAATCACTTCAATAGGACCATTTCTAAGTGGTTTTTCCATTTCTAAAACAAGAAGATTGAAATAGAATGCCTTTGATTTCCAAGATACCTATCACAGATGCTGCAATGAAATTACTACATTTGGAAAATTATTCGATTAGAAGATGATTAATCAGTTTCCTCCCGGGCCTAAGGAGAGAATTAATACTTGTTGAGTGCTTACCAGTCTAAAATGATTTTTTATCTTTAATTATTTCTTTTATTCTGTGAAGGTAACATTGGCTTAAATCACATAAAATTACTTGATTAACAAGAATTCATTTCAAACTTTGCTATCCTATAAAACTTCTATGAATTTCAATATGGAGATCCCATGACTGCAGCATTTCCAAGCAATGAAACTTGTTTTGTAGCTATGGAAGTGTTTGCCGTTTTAAAATTGTTCATGAAAATAATTTTTATGCTTTAAGACTTCTGAAAAAGAAATTGACCATGAACATGTTAGACAGCCTGTGCCCCACAATGGATGTCTGTTGATCAAAAACAGCCAAAATGTTGAAATTTTATAAGCCTGCATTAAATTTCTTGATAAACTATCACTAATACGAGTGAGACATTTAATATAAGGTGAAAGTGAACAATCTGGCACAGCTGAGAAGAGACATTTGATATGATTTCACTGGGACAAGACTCCAAATAAACACAAATTATCCATCATTTAATTACACACATTCCTTTTTTAAATTTTTTTCCTGAGCAAGGCTGAAGCAAACATGTTTATCATAGTGTTTAATCTTCTATGACACATCTACTTCCTATTGCTTCCAGTTCCCAAATTATTTCAGGTTAAAGTTTCTTTGAGAGTAAAAAACAAAATCATGTTTTGGAATTAAAAAATAGACTGAGCTGTATAAACAGTTACCCTTTTAAAATACATAGTGTTGCACTTACGAAGCTCTGATTGGCAATTTCTATCATATTTACACAAAGGGAGTCTTCCTTACAACGTGAAACATGTAAAATCACATCAGAAATCTTACTGTGGATCCTTTAAAATAAAAACAAATTATTAGCCTAGAACAGATAAATACACATGACTGCAACTGAGTTTAATTATATTTTAGGCTCATAAAGGAGGCCTTCAAAAGTAGCAGAAAGAAAATCTTTACAAGATTCATATTGGGGTTTTGTAAATTTCCACTATCTGAAGAAATCTGTGGAGGGAGGAAGTGCACTGGCCTTGCCTTATAAATTAGAGTTGTAAATCCAACTCTGATCTGTCAGAGACTACCAAAGCTCATTTCTACTCCGTGTTTATTTGGCTCTGTTTCAATCTGTTCCATTAATAAACAGCTTTCCCACTTTTAATTTCATGAAGTTTAGAATGTTGAAAGCCCACACCCAGCATGAAAGAGGAAAAATAAATGATGTATGATTACAGATATAACTCAGAAGAACACGCTAAAATTTGCATAAGATGTGAAAAGGGAATTTGATATCAAGAATGGCTTATTCTGACAGTTTTAGATAAATACAGAAGGAAGCGGACTTCTACATTGGGCCATAATCTCATGCCCCATTTTAAATTAGCATTACATAAACATCTCCAAAGTTTCCATTTTGCAGTAACACATTGCTTTTAAGATAGCTTCTGGAGCTTTCTTACTTAATTGCATCTCATTCCTTCTGTTAAACCAACGCTTACTTTCCAACTGTTTAGAGAATCTTCCAGGTGCTAATCAAACAAGGGGCAAGCCGCTGTCTCTTTAAGATCCACCTCTACGTGTTCCTGTGGTGTCTCTTAGTCGTTGGGACAGCCTTGACTTTTATTTTTTTATCCATGACCCATATGATAAATGCCAGCCGAACAGTAACAAGAAAGGAAAGAAATGGAACACAATATTAAAGAAACATTTTAAAGGCATCTAAAAAGCCCAAGCAACACTTTTTCTTTTCTTTTCTTTTTTTCTATACAACACCAGAACTCACAGTCCTTGATCTCCCAGCCTGTTATTTCAGACCACTGAGCCATGCTGCCTCTCTGAATAAATGGACAAAGACTTAGAAATACCTTTGCAGTGTGGGATGACTTTGGAAAATACACTGCATCTAGAACAAAGAAGCAATGGTGCCTTTCTAATTGATCTTGTTACCGCAACTCCTTAAATCTGAGGTCCACTGCTTTCATATCATTGAAAGACTTCACAAAGATCCACTTCTAATATTGGTAGAGCGCAAAGATACAGCTGCTTTAAAAAATAAAACCTAAAATCTCTGGGCTGGTTTATACACATAGCCTGGGTATATGAGAAAGCTTCATTTCAAAATTAATGCATGAGTAATTCAGAAGATTCTCAAAGGACTGAGAACACATGCTACTTGTAAATATAAAAAAAGAAGAAATTGGGATATAAATAACAATAGCACTGACATATAATTATCATTAATATATTTGGCAAATATATTACCATAAAATACCTTAGGAATAAACCTAACCAAAGATGTAAAAAGACCTGTACAATGAAAACTATAGAAAACTTATGAAAGAAATTGAAGAAGACACAAAGAAATGGAAACACATTCCTTGCTCATGTATTAGAAGAATAAACAATGTTAAAATGTCATTATTACCCAAAGCAATCTACACATTCAAAGCAATCCAATCAAAATTGCACCAGCATTCTTCTCAAAGCTAGAACAAACTATCCTAAAACTTGTATGGAACCACAAAAAACCTGAATTGTCAAAGTAATATTGAAGAAGAAAACCAAAATGGGAGACATTACAATCCCAGACTTTAGCCTTTACTACAAAGCTGTCATCATCAAGACAGTATGGTATTGGCACAAAAACAGACACACAGACCAATGGAATAGAGAACCCAGAACTGGGCCCACAAATGTATGGGCAATTAACTTTTGACAAAGCAGGAAAGAGTACCCGGTGGAAAAAAGACTGCCTCTTTAGCAGGTGGTTCTGGGAGAACTGGACAGCAACATGCAGAAGAATGAAACTAGACCACTTTCTTACACCACACACAAAAATAAACTCAAAATGGCTGAAGGACCTGAATGTGAGACAGGAAACCATCAAAACCCTTGAGGAAAAAGTTGGAAACAGCCTCCTTGACCTCAACCTCAGCAATTTCCTACTCAACACATCCCCAAAGGCAAGGGAATCTAGAGCGAAAATAAACTATTGAAACCACATCAAGGTAAAAAGCTTCTGCACTGCAAAGGAAACAATCAAAAAAACTAACAGGCAACCAACAGAATGGGAAAAGAGAGTTGCAGATGACATATCAGATAAAGGGCTAGTATCCAAAATCTACAAGGAACTCACCAAACAACACACCCGAAAAATGAATAATCCAGTGAAGAAATGGGCAGAAAACATGAATCAATACTTTTCCAAAGAGGACATCCAGATGGCCAACAGACACCTGAAATGATGCTCAGCATCACTCGTCATCAGGGAAATACAAACCAAAACCACACTGAGATACCACCTCACGCCAGTAAGAGAACAAATCAAGAAACTATAGATGCTGGCAAGGATGTGGAGAAATGGGCATCCTCCTACACTGCTGGTGGAAATGTAAACTGGTGCAGCCACTCTGGAAAACAGTGTGGAGGTTCCTCAAAAAATTATCAGTAGAACTCCCCTGTGACCCAGCAATAGCACTGCTGGGGATTTACCCAAGGGATACAGAAGTGCTGATGCATAGGGGCATATGTACCCCAATGTTCATAGCAGCACTTTCTACAATAGCCAAATCATGGAAAGAGCCTAAATGTCCATCACCTGATGAATGGATCAAGAAGATGTGGTGTGTGTACACACACACACACACACACACACACACACACACACAATGGAGTACTACATGGCAATGAGAAAGAATGAAATCTGGCCATTTGTAGGAAAGTGCATGGACCTCGAGGGTGTCATGCAAAGCGAAATAAGTCAAGAGGAGAAGGACAGATATCATATGTTTTCACTCATAGGTCTAACGAGAGAAACCTAATGGAGGACTATGGGGAAGGGAAGGGGGAAAAAGAGTCAGGGAGAGGGAAGGATTCTCGAGATACTGAAAATGAACTGAGGGCTGAAGGAGGAGGGGGAAAGGGGAAGGGGAATGATGGTCATGGAGGAAGACACTTGTGGGGAAGGGCACTGGGTGTTATATGGAAACCAACTTGACAATAAACTACATAAAAAATAAATAAAAAGCCAAAATACATATATACATATATATAAGTATACACACACACACACACACACACACACATATATACATATATATATATATATATATATATATATATATATATATATATATATATATATATATGGCAAATATAGGCAGGTGGTCAAGCCTTCCACTGACTTTCTGGAAATACTGTTTTCTTTAATAGAATGCAGAATATAAAGAACATTAACAATCAGATATTGCAGGTTTCCTGAGGTAGAAATCAGGAACCCAATTCTTGGAGTCCACGTTTTCCTATGGGTACAACAATTGCCCTTACATATCCCTTAACTGTAGGTAAATCAAGGCAACATTTCTTAGTTTCAAGTCTCTTAACCTGCGGTATATGAAATTCTCTACTACCCTCAAAACATTCCTTATCGCACATGTTGCCACTAAGACAAAAGTGTTCATACTTGATTTTGTGAGACAGAGGGATCTCACTCATTCTGTGAGGCTTTGATGCTTCTTACAATCAAATATATATCCCAATTGACTAAATTTCATTTGTTTTCAAATTCCATGATGGTATAAATTATAAAGTTAAACATTCAAAAGAAATTGTTATCCCTCAAATACATTGTTACAAACAAGCCTGCCATTCACTTTCTTCTGCTTTCTGCATGATAATGATATTTTAAGTAAAAAAAGACATATCTGCCACAGAACAGGCACTTATGTAAACTAGATTTCTGTCAACCAAGTTACCCCCTGAACGTTTTGGCAACATTTTTGGAAAGTTTGAGATTTATTTTCTCCTTCTCCTTCTTCTTTTTTGTCTATTACTGTTCCAAAAATAGAATGCCCAGAAATTAGAATATACTTCGGTAATTCTTAATGTTTATGACAGTGAAGACTGGAGAAAAAAAAGATTATTGAGAATGTTTCCTATCAGCAGAGCAATGGAAGAGGCAACAAAGAGGCAACATACTTTCTCTCTGGGTGTTCCATTTCATGCATGCTCTCTGCTCCTTGACTCAGAATTGAATAACATTTAAGTATGAAACAAAATGGTAAAAAATTATACTGAGAATCACTCAACTGAGCTTAAAAATTCCATTCATAAGGCCTCCAGAAAAAAAGTAAATGGTAATTTTGTTCAAAGTCATTGCTGGATGAAACGAAACATCACTTCAATGGACTCACACTTAGTGATAAAATAAAGTGTCAAACATCACACAAATAACAAGCCTCTGTAACACCACGTTGCCTATTCTGCTAGTTTGTGATGACTCTGACGACGCAAGACTGGCTCCACTACCAAGGTCATAATGGTAGTCGTAGTGAGCAGCAGCGACGCTGGATGGCTTTTCTCTGCGGACACGCAAGACTGCGCTTCCTGGAAACCCTGAAGTTAAGTGACTGTGTGGCTTGTTTTCACAATGAGATGTGTGCACTGGTGATACTTCTCCACCTTCATCTTCTTCTGGGTCGGAGACTGTACATTCGTGTGTCAGTATGGAGGAAAGACACCGCGTCACCAAATCATAGGGAGCCGGGGAGGTAGACAGACATGCGATAGGAGGGCAAAAGCAAGAAATACATTTTTATAGTTTTAAGCCACTGAGATTTTGAGGCTGCTCCTTACCACAACATACCTAGCCTCTCTGATGGATACATATCCTTTACCTTAAATGAATAGCTAAAGAATAGGATTGGGATTTTTCTATTCTGCAGATCAAGCAAATCCCTAGGATGTCAACCTATAAAGTTAATTGTCAAGGCAAAATGGGACCTCTTTCCATCTTCTAGAATATTACCAAAACTTATTCATGAGAATCCTGAAAACAGCAAAGAAATGGATTCCTTTCCCATTTATAGAGGCCACAGAACACATTATCATTAGTATGTCACTAATTTACCTTTCTAAGACTTCTCAAAATCAACATTATAGTAACTTCTCTGTTCTTTCTGTCTTCCTTTCTTTTTAAAAAATGTATATATTTTTAAAAATTTTAAAATGTTTTATTTATTTTTGTTACAGAGAGAGACAGAGCATGAGAGGGGGAGGGGCAGAGAGAGGAGACACAGAACCAGAAGCAGGCTCCAGGCTCTGAGCTAGCTGTCAGCCCAGAGCCTGACGCGGGGCTCGAACCCACGAACCTGAGATCTGACCTGAGCCGAAGTTGGAGGGCTTACCCGACTGAGCCACCCAGGTGCCCCTAAAAAATATATTTTTAAGTTTATTTATTTATTTTGAGACAGAGAGAGACAGACAGACAGACAGAATATGAACAAACGAGGAGGAAGAGAAAGAGGGAGAGAGAGAATCTCAAGTCGGCTCCATGCTCAGCGCAGAACCTGATGCAGGTCTCTATCTAACAACAGTGTGACCTGAGCTGAAATTAAGACTCAGATACTCAACTGACTGAGCCACAAAGGTGTATCTTTCTTCTTTTCAATCAATCTTCTTTGCAGTTTGAAGGGACAAGCCTAAAATCATATTGAGCTACGTTGCTGTAACTTTTAAGTAGTGTGTGTGTGTGTGTGTGGGTGTGTGTGTGTATAAATATGTTAAATAGACATGTATACATACACATAAATATCTATTCATATTTACATATATATCATGTGTATTCATTTTTTTGAATTATTAGAAAAAGGCAAAGAAAATGCTGATTGATTTGTGACATAATAAAGATCTACGTAGATAAATATAATTTTAGAGCCAGAAGGAAGGTTTTTCATTTGCAAATAAAAACTTACAAAAGTCCCATAATATAACACAAGGGATAAACTTCACTTCTTCTAAAGCATTGCCTCTATTGAATTTAATTCACACTGCACTTGACTCTATAAATATTTCTTGCATTTTTGCAGATGATGATACTATGGCAGAATTTTTCTAACTAATTCAGACTGGTAATAAACAGCAAAGTTGGACTTCAAACTCAAGGCTGACCCTAAGCCTCTAAGTTACATAAATAGCAGTGATCTCCTTAGTCCCTACTCCCTGCCCTCAGAATATGGCGACAGCATGGAGTTAATGGAACCCCTGAGGGTTTCTAAATAACTTTTGAAAATTAATGAGCTTACAGAAATTCATATTTCAGTAATTAACATACAACTTTTGAGCTCATTCCACTATGCCTCATGAATGAAATTTTAGGTTAATGAACTTTAATAGACTACTATCAATGGGTCAGATAGTTTCAAAAATGTTCCATGAGAAAACTATCAGGTGACTGTAATTTTCCATATTGTGTATAATATCAAGGGTGGAATTTTTTCTTTCTTTTCAAATATTTGTTTATATTTTGGGAGAGTGCGAGCAGGGAAGTGGCAGAGAGATGGGGACATAGGATCTGATGTGGGCTTTGCGCTGACAGGCTGACAGCAGTGAGCCTGGTGTCGGTCTTGAACTCATGAACTGCGAGATCATGACCGGAGCTGAAGTTGGATGCCACCCAGGTGCCCCGGAATTTTTTTCTATAATCAGGTGACAGTTATTTTGTGACTTGTTGCCATTTCAGATAAACAGGAGTGTGCTGCCCTAGCCAGCCGCGCTCCCATGAAGTGTCTGTGCAGTGCCAGGAGGGGAGCAGGGCTGAGGCCAATTTCTAGATCCACCAACTACTGTACTCTTTACCCTGGATCTACCAAAATCAGGTAGAAAAACAATAAATACAGCCCCCACGGAGCTCTTCAGAATGCACATATAACTTAATCCTTTCATTATTAATCCCCATTTTTTTCTCCATACCCTCAGTGACTATCTACACTTCCCTCAAGATGGATGAATCAGGCACACTCCTGAATATATTTTCTACCTCTCTGGCTGAACCCTAGCTGACCTGTCTATCTATACATACACACATCTATATATGTATTACATGATACATACATACATACATGTTTATATATGAAGGATGAAGAGGAACAGACAGCTACATAGTGAGATTGCTGTATGAGGAATTTGCTTACAGAACAACTGTGAGGTTCTGAAGTCTGTAGGCTAGACTGCCAGGAAAGGGATAAGGCAGTAGAGCAGGCATGGGCAGAAGTTACTGTCCACAAGGCTGGATTTCTTCTTCTTGGGGACACTTCAGCTTTACTTATAAGGCACTTGAACTGACTGAATCAGGCACATGCAGATGATCTAGGATACTCTTACTCACTTAAAGTCAACTGGTTAAATTTTAATTTTAATTATGTCTACAGTAATACCTCAATTAGTGTTTGAATAACTGGGTAAACTACACAAGTTGACACATCAAAAAAATCATCACAATGGAGCTTTAGACCACATAATGTTTGGGTACTTAAACTGTTGGTTTTACATTGAGTTTCCTTATATTTTATTTATTTATTTATTTATTTATTTATTTATTTATTTATTATCAAACTGATCATAATCATTACTTGGATTTATCAATCCTTAAAATGTAACAAGGTCTGGATATCAAGGTAACACACATTGGAGCATGCTCTGAACAATCTCACCCTGAAGTTTTCTTCCATCCAATTAAACACCAGCTTCCAGCTTTTTTTTTTTTTTTTTTGTGACGGCAAACATATCTAAGTTTTTTTCTTTATTGTGTTTACTGCTTCTTACGGATTCAAGGACCTGTACCTGTTCATTAACCTTATTACATTGGTTTACTAATTTCCAACTTCCCTTTATACTTTTACTTTTTCATATATGAGAAAGTAAACTCCTTATGTTCAAAACTACACAGTCAACTACAGGTAAAAGATAGACCTGCAAAGTCCTCTGGTTGAAGTGAGGGACCTGGGAAGGTATGCTGAGGACATGGGAGGAAATAAGTGAATCCTGTAATAAAGACCTACTGGGACAGTCTTTTTTACATGACTGATTCATCGGAAAACTGTCAGAATGAACAGAAAAATAGGGATAGAGAAACAATGGTTATGAAGGACAAAAGAAGAACGAACATATAAAGATTTTGTTTTTGTTTAAAAGATGTAAAATGAAAACCATTTGAAAAGATGCAACAGATATCTAAAGTATGAAATATTATCTAGTTCAAATAAATATTTGTGTATGAAGATTAATAAGATTTATCATTCGCCAAGAAAAATCAATAAACTGGCACATAGCTAGATATCTTTACGTAAGTATTTAAAGAGTGAAAGAACGAATTTTATCAATGTCTACATAGCAAAAACAGATTACGTACAAGGAAACAAATTAGGCAAGCCTTCCAGACTTTTATACATTTGAAAAGAAAAGACAAAGAAAAAATATGTACAGTCTTTTGAGTAAAATGAATTGGAAATCAAATTCCACTGAATTTCTTTTTCTATAAATGCATGGAAAAACTGGAAACACTGTCAACCATTTTTTAAAATAGAAAATTAAAGTAATAATTGGAAACTTCTAATGGAGTATGGCAGAGACAAACCAGACTGCAAAATCTCTTTTTACAAACTGATAAAATCACCAAAAAAATCATCAAAATATAAAATTGCCCCAAAAAATCACCTGTAAAAATGTACACCCGCAGTAACAGAACAAATGAGGATTAAAATTCAATGCCAGATTTCTGCAACCCAATATGACAGAGTCATTTCTCTCCGTCTGGACAAACTATATAAAGTTCCTATTTTCCGTGCACAGCAAGACTGTAATCCCGTGGATAAGGACAGCATAGGAGGTATGTTGTGTATGTGGTCTACCTTTGGGGCTGGGTGCCTCCCTGACCATAGCAGAGGATGGTGGAGGCCAGCCAGAACATGGTGACCTCACTAGGCTGAGCAGGCAATGATGAGAGTATAGGTTGTTGAAAAATTAGAATTATTTGTGGAGCAGAACCCTGGAAAGAGGGCTCTGCACAAAAGAGGGATGATAGAATTCTTAGTGTAGATTTCTCACTGGTGTCTTGAGGCAGGCAAACAATAAGCTTCAGAAGAGCTGGAAAGTGAACAGAGATACAAGAGCTATGTGGTAGGAGTAACAGTGAAACCAAAATAGAGCCTACCTAAAAAATAAATATAACTAAACGCTCATAGAATTAAAAAATAATAACTTAATTAACTTTAAGAACAAAATTTAGCATCCGTTAATGGAAGACAACATAGCTCTGGCAGCCTCATTTTTCAACTATAATGTTTAGGATAGACTTAAAAAAAAAGGACACTGAAACAGCAAGATACAACCGTTCTATAATCAAGGAAGGGAGGGAGGGAAAGAGGAAGGAAGGAAAGAAAGAAGGAAGGAGGGAAGGAAGGGAGGAAGGAAGGAAGGAAGGAGGAAAAGAGGAAGGAAGGAAGGAAAGAAAGAAGAAATAACAAACCTGGCAATAGAAGCTTCATCTAAGATGGATTAATAGGTGAGGATTTTGAAGATTGATTATAAATATGTTCAAAGATGTAAAGGAAGGCATAAAGTGAAAAATTAGACTTGAAATTATAGCAGAAAAAGGCAAACATAAATAAAAGGTGAAATGGAAATTCTAGAATTCTAAGGAAACCTAAAAACAGATGAGAACTGTGGAAGAAGGGATCAATGGACTGGAAACAAGTAAGTGGAAATTACACAATCATAAATGAGAATATTAAAAATGAAAAGAATGAAGAAGAAGAGGCAGGGGGAGGAGGAGGAGGAACAGAGCCTCAGGGATCTGTGTAAAACATCATCATAGGATTGAATGTGAAAAACAAGAATAGCAAAAGGATATGAGAGGGATAATGGAGATATGGATACATATGTCAAAATTTCCTCAAATTGGGTAAAAAATACCCCTCACAGATGTGAGAGATTCGGTAAATTTTAAGAAGTATAAATAGATTTTTAAAAGGCATACCTATGCATATTACAGGGAATCAGCATAAAACAAATAATGACTGAGTTTTGCTAGGAAAAAAATGGACACAATAGGATATTGCAGTGATATTACAGAAGTGCGAAGAGGAATCCAGCCATCCCAGAATTTTATATCCACCAAAAATATCCTTCAAGCATGAGTGTGAAATATATAAATTTTTCAGTAAATAAAAGCTGAAATAATCTGTCACTAGAAGATCTTTACTATGAGAAATGCTAAAAGAAGTTATTCCGGTTGAAAGAAAATTGTCATAGAGGGAGCTTTGATTGACGTGATGAAATAAAGAACACCTAAAATGGTGAACTGGTGGGTACATATTAAAAACTGATTTCTTAAAAGACAAAGAACTGTTAAAAAATAACACATTAACAATATCACATTATTACATATCCACTGATAAACTATGACAAAAATAGCACAAAGGATTGCATATAACTGAAATTATACTGTTGTATATTTTATGTCAAGTGGTACAATATCAATTCTGAGTGAATTCTAATAACTTAAGGATGTACTTCAAATCCTTAGAGCAACTAGTGATAATAAAGCCAAATTCCCAACAGAATAAATTAAAAAGTCTTACTTTAAAAAATATCAATTGACTCCTAAAAAAAGAAACAGGAATACAAAAAAAATGTATGATAGGATAGATAGAAAACAGAAGGCACAATGGAAGGTATAAATTCAACCATGCCAACCACGAAAATAAACAATTCAATGGAAAAGCAGACATTTTCAGACTAGCAAGTCCCAATTTTATTTCCTTTTCTGTGAAGTACATTTTTTACACATTAATCTGTGAATGTTAAAGACTCGGTTTATTTGAAAAAAAATTTTCTTTTCTGATTCTTGAAGGATTTACTGGTATATAATTCTAGGTAACCCGTTCCCCCTACCCCAATAATTTGAGGAAGCAGTGGAGCAAAGTATGAATAAAAAAACTAAGAGAAGTTTTAAGGTACTGCTCTACCGAATAATTGTACATAAATGACAGGAGGAGGAAGGGGGACCTAACAAGGAGAACAGGGGAAAAAAAGAACCAAGACAGTGTGATCCTTAGTTTGTCCTACTTGTCAACCTTGGGAAGAGTGGGTTTGGTGGCATGTGCTCATGGGTGACAGATGGGCTCCAAGGAATGACAGAGGTTTGAGTAGTGAAACAAAGATGAGAGCAAATGTGGAGTTTTAATATGACATGTATACGTGAGGCATAAGAAAGGAAAGACAGTAGCTGGGCAAAGAGTGGGGATTCCAGGAAGGATATTAATTGTAGTACTATAGGACTGAAACAGGTCTAATTGATAGCAGGGATGCAGTTAGAGGGAGTGGCTGACAATGAAAAGCAGGAAAGGGCTTTACCAGCAATATATATACACTAGATTGTAGAAAGTGAAGTCCAAAAAGCAAAGTGTATACAGAATACTTTTTTTGTTAAAAGTAGGAGCAATTGGCATTTATTACAGACGGAAGAAAAAGTAGAAGGGTGTCCCAAAATGAGGGGTGCATGCATAGGGAATGGTAAATAAGATGGTGAAAACCCTTTAATTCTTCTTTATGGGAGAGCAGGAGAGGCATCAGTAGAATTATTCTAGATGTAAATGAGATATATTAGAAGACAGATGATTGTTGGAGAATGGAACGCAGGATTTTATAATTTCAGAGATGAGAAGGCTCAGAATTTTGAATTTTGCTTTGGGAAGGAGTCTCTTAAATAAATCAGGGTAAGATGTCTTTGGAATTAAGCAGGTTGATGAAAATGAGAAGCCACCACAATACCTAGGCAATTAGTCTCCTGCTGGGACAACCATACTTCAGGGCAGAGTAAGAAGGTGAGCCAAAGTCTTCAGTATCTAAGGAGGTGGTAGGTAGATGATCAAGTCTAGAGCCTTAAAGGAGCGATGATTCATACAAGAATGTAAGGGAGTCATTGCTGGCATGCTATAGCCCTAGTGGAAATTGAGACACTGAGCCTCATGGAAGAAGACCAGCCTCTCTGGGAGTGTGTTAGGGAGGGATGGGTGTGGAAAGGAGAACTGAGCTTCAAGCCAGTCAGACACCATCCAGTGAGGTGGAAAACCTAGGAAGTCTTTTTGGAATTAAGCCAAAACTTGGTGGAACAATCTGGAAATGATGGAGGAGTGGAGATTTTGTACAGTGTATATCGCTTCTGCTTACCCAGTGGAAATGATTGCTTGAGGAACGTATGACTGACCTGTGTAGGGCAGGGGGGGTCTTCCCTTTTTCAGGCTGAGAGGATTCATGATAGGAGTCATGGTCAGAATTAGTTGACCTCGTAGTTGTGAGAAAAAACCTGCAGCAGTGGTTCTCAAAGGGTGGTCACCATGACAGCAGAACTGTAACAACTGTAAAATTGTGAGAAATGCAAATCGCTGGGTCCCAGCCCAGATCTACTGGAACAGAGACTGTGGTACTGGGGCCCAGAAATCCTTTTTTTTTTTTTTTTCTTAACAAACCCTCTCGGTGTTTCTGATACATGTTCAAGTCTGAGAGCCCCTAGCCTCTGCAATTCCAGGGAGGCTGCGGGCGTGGGGAGTGGGAGGGGGTGTAGAATACTGTAATCTCTTGATTTATTTGCAGTTGGGAAAGGGACCCTAAGGAGACTGTAGCTGCTGGCAGCAGGTCAGGAGACAAAGCAGTGGATTTCTTTATGATCTTCAAATAGAAAATGGGAAAACGCATTATAAAATATCACCTATGTTAAAAGGTTTTTTGACATCCACAATTTTGTTCAGCATTATATCGACAAGCTCATCTAATTAAAATATAACTGTCACAGAAAGGCTGATAGCTGTGACATACAAAACACATCAGGTTGACACAGAATATTCATATATTCAAAATATATTTAAGCGCCTACTGCATTTAGATATGGGAAGTGAGCACTGGAAATGTAACAATATATCAATAATAATAATACTAACAACAATGGCTCATTAGGTTCTGGAGGACAGATACGTGTCACCAACAAATTATTAAAATGCAATAGCAAGGTTAACTGCTAATTTTTAAAAAAGAATGCATTTCTGTACTAGGGAGAGAACAATGTAACGTCTCTCTTGGAGTCATACATGCTGTTAGACATCACCACTGAGTTATGTCTTAATGAGCAAATGTTTTCCAAGGAGAAAAGAGGAGGAAAATCAGGTACAACTGCATGTGCAAAAGCCAAGTGTTATTATAAGAAATGCTGTATGGGCTGGAGGATATGTGTGTACAAGAGGTAAGTTTAAAAAAGTAAACTGGGGGCACCTGGTGGCTCAGTCAGTTAAGTGTCCAACTTGGTTTTGGTTCAGGCAATGATCTCATGGTTCATGAGATCATGACAGCAGAGTCTGCTTGGGATTCTCTCTTTCTCTCTGTCTCTCTCTCTGTCTCTGTCTCTGTCTCTCTCTCTCTTCACCTGCTAGCCCATGTGCCTTCTCCCTCTCAAAAAATATAATAAACATTTTTTTAAAGTAAATTTGGCCATTCCCTGTGCCTACCACATGCTTTAGTGTTATTAAAACCATCTTTTTTTACATATATTTCTGAATGCTTTCATTGTATTTTCTATAAACAAGAGTGTTCTGAAAATACAACCAGAACAATCAGGAAGTTAAAATTAATACATTAACACCATCTAATCCTCAGAACTCATCCACATTTTGTCAATGGCCTTTGTGGCAAATGGACCATGTCCAGGATCATGTACCATATTTCGTTTCCAGATTTCTTTTAGATTCCGTCCATTTGGAATCATTCCTTATTCTTTTTTTTTTTTCATTTCCTTGAATTGAGCACTTTTGAAGAATATGGGCCAGTTAGTTACTGCATAGAATGTTTCAAATCTGGGTTCTCCCTAAAGTCTCTTTATGACTATTTTCAGGTTATGCATCTTTGGCAAGAATTTTCCCTAAGTAACAGGATTCTTCTCATTGCAGCTTATAAAGTGGCACATGTGATTCAAATATGTCCCTAACCTGGCAATAATAAGTTTAATCACTTCATCTAGGTGCTACCTGCTAGGCCTTCCTATCATAACGCTTCTTTTTCATTCCTATGTAATTATTTTGTAGGAGATTCAAATATTAAAATGTATAAATATTTTGTAGTAAGGTGTATTTGTAGACACGCGCATTTCCCATTCTTTATCAAATTTTAGTTTCTTCCCGGGGTCCTATTTTATTCAGTGGGTTGAGGGGTGCCTGGGTGGCTCAGTTGGTTGAGCTTCCAGTTTCGGCTCAGGTCATGATCTCATGGTTCGTGGGTTCAAGCCACACGTCGGGCTCTGTGCTGACAGCTAGCTCAGAGCCTAGAGCCTGCTTCAGATTCTGTGTCTCCCTCTCTCTCTGACCCTCCCCTGCTCATGCTCTGTCTCTCTCTCTCTCTCTGTCTCTTTCTCTCGCAAAAATAAATAAAACATTAAAAAAATTGATTCAGTGGGTTGTAACATATTCTTACTATTTATTTTGGGGCCCAGGCTGCCCATTATTTAGTCAGTGGGAGCCCCTACAAACTGGCCCCCATGACCTTACATTTGTTCCTTGAGCACACGTCTCCTTAGTTTTAGAAACAAGATATTCTGAGATGATTTATCTTCTCCATACCTGGAATCAGCCAAGTTCTTTTTAGGGAAGAATTATTATTTATTAATCAAGATTTAAGCCCTAGTTTGGCTCTTTGCTTTTGGGGTGCTGCTGTTCCCAGGCCCTCTCAGTGGGCAGAGCTAGGAGACGTGTGTGGATGTGATTGTAAGTGTATGGGCATACATGCATTTACCACCACCTCCAATTCCAAATCAGCATCACAGGGCTCATTCTGTTTTTCTTTCCCCTTTCTTTATTTGTAGTTCTACTTTCTGTCATTGATAAGCATGGCCATGATTATCTTTATTTACTTATTCTATTAATCTTCCTACATCTGCCATCTCTGTTTGTCATACAGTTGTCCCACCAACCCTACCAGTAGCCTCTCTTACTCTACTTTGACTCCAGGCCCTGGGTGGGCCACCATCCCCCATGGGGGGAAGTCCCCCTGACCCTGTCCAGGCTCAGAAACACCTGGCCGGGCTCATCCCTGTTAAAAAAGCTCCCGTCACCCTTGAGCTCCAAATCTCTTCCCCAGCATCACCTTCCTTACCTTGCTCCAACTTGGGGAAACAGGATCCCCTCCAACCCCCAGCCTGGCATCGATTCCCTCCTCACCTTACCCTGCCTCATACACCTCTCCCCTGGCTGGCCTTCCCCCACCTTACATGGGTGTCTTCCTTATCCATGGCATGCCTGGTGGGACGCTCCACAGCTCCAAGACCCTACCTACTCAGTCTCCAATATCCTGTGGAGGTGGGAGGCTCCCTGCTCCAGCTCTGCCCCACTCCCCACCCCGTCTTCAGCCCACCTCCACCTCTGGGCATCTTGTCCTTCCTGGGATCTACCTAATGGCCTTAAGAGTGAATTTCCATGAAGGGAAACATAGATAAGTGGGAAGGGAAAGAAGAGGAAAAGAAAGAGAGGGAGCTATCAATATTTGAAAGTTGAGGAAAGGATGTGTTAGATTTGAATTTTATAGAGACTCATTTGCAAACAATGACAGGACTGGTTCTGAAACCACTAGGCTAGTGAGGTCAGTTATGAGAAACCTCACTACGTAGTGTATTAGATACAGATATGAGTTTGAAAAGGAAAAAAATATTTTTGATGCTCAAAGAAACTGATGATTAATTAGGTAATCTAATCTGGAGGCAAAGGAAATGAGGGGATCACAATGACACTGAGTTTAGCTCCAGTTTGGAAACTGGCAGAAGGTTACATTCAACCATTCTGGAATCTTCTTCATGTAAATGATTCTTCCTTTCTCTTTCTTTGATGCTTAGTCTGACCTTTGACATTTCTATGCATTCTTTTAGATCTGTTCTTTTTTCTAGAGTCACCCCCATCCTGTGTACCTCCTAAATTTTAGGATGTCTTTTAAATCTCTTATGATAGAACTGTCTGATCAGTAAATATTCCTCAGATATCTACCTTTGCAAATGATATAATCTTACAAAACTAGACAAATCTTTCATTTTGATCTTTGGGACCTTACCTTTCATCCTATTTTTTTCAGTATCATAGAAAATGATAAAACATGTATAGTAACAATCTTGATACCCTACTGTCTACCTGACTTTATAGTACTATCAGAAATATAAATCATCAGTAGGTGGTAATATCAATGGAAAACAGGGAAAGTAACCTCACTTAAGAGTTATTTAAATTGCAGCAAAGTCAGCAACCATGAACTTGAAGGTTATTCAAGCTCCTAAACTAAGCATTTCTCTACAAGAAAATGGCCCTATCCAATTAAAAAAATGGCTGGAGTCAACATCAAAGAATAAAATAGAAAACAAAATAAATTAAGCCTGTTTTGTAATCAAAGTTTTAACACATGTAAGGGAAGATGACCTTGCTCAATTTCTGGAAGTTGAAGTCTGTCACCAGTTTCCTTGCATTTCTTGCTCCTGCTCCAATATCCATAGTTTATTACCAGCAAAGCCACAGCCCAAAGCTCTCAGGCATGGATGACTCCTCCTCACTGGAAGTAATAAAACACAATTCCTTCCCCTGAGATAATGCCTTAAGAAATCAGTTAATATATTTTTGACAGGGGAATCTATAGAATCTAAAGAAAGCTTGGAGAAAAAGAAATTGAGTATTCGAAACTTTTGGGGCTATAACTTTGGCCTGAAATATCAAAAGACATCTTTTCATATTCCTTCATCATTTCTTGTTTTATTTTTTATTTTCTCTTGTTTAATTTTGATTTCCTAAGCCACATAACAGTATCTGACATATATCAAGTACTCCTTAAATGTTTGCTGCTTAAGCAAATTTGGCATCGTTTTAGCTGTTTCCAAAATTGTCACAAAGGGAGAAGAAAATGTTAATATCAAGATAGGCAGTTCTCATACAGCAGACCCCTCCTGATGGAGTTATTCATTCATTAAAAGAACTTACTGAGCATCTGCTATCTTCAAAGCACTGGACATAAATTTGGGTGTGAATAAAATGATGGATTGTTAAAGGCTCTATCTTAAAAGACTATTTACTATTGCGGCAGTGAGGAGACATGGAGATCAGCCTGTGTATTAAAACTATGTAAACGCAGAAATTTCTGTTCAAATATAGAGAAGGAGGAGAGAAATCAGTGTAAGTTACACTGACCTGAAAAGAATCATTAGTGAGGGATAATTGCTTTAAAATACCTATATTTGCTGACTCAGATTTCTAAAATAAGAGACAATAGCCTCACATAATTTATATGCTTCACATATTATTCTTTCTTAAGTTTAGTGGTTATACTATAATTTTTTTTCCAGGAACCTTGTTTCATTAAATAATTTTAGTCAACAATGTTGTGCTATGGGTGGACCTATGCAGTATAACAGAAGCAGAATTATCGCTGAAAAATATTCAAACTTGGCATTCAATGCCTTTTGTTATTTCACTACATTCTCCTTTCTACATCTATCATCCTTTATTCCATGTGACAGAGATGACACTAGGTGTTCAATACATTATTTCCTTTTACTCTCAGATATATAGTAAAATGTCATTTCCCATACCTCCTCGCATCTAGGAAGTACCACGGGGTTAAGTTCTGATCAATGGAGTGTGGTCAATCTGATTAATGGAGTACGCATCAGAAATGATGCCCAGTGCATCCTGGACAGCTATCTAAAAACTTCTGAATAAGAGGCTTTTTATTTTAGTCTCTTTCATTGATAAGACAACTGAACTCTTTGCAGAGATCCTGGAAGAGAGTTTCCTATCAAAATGGAATGTCCGAGCATTCCTGAGTCGTCATGTATAATGGATGCTGCCTATGAAACAAGTCCTGGAACTCTGAGGAGAACAAGAAATGAAGTTTGGGTTGTTAGGCCCCCGAGATTTGGAATTTGCTGCAAGGACTAATGTTAATTACCTGAGTATATTCTATCTGTGCCCCGGACTCCAGTCTGTTAAAATGACACGTCTCATGTGCTCCTATTCCCACCTGCTCCTGGGATACTTGCCTGGGCTACATTCCCCAACATGCCTACTTCCCCAAATCCTGCGCGTATTTCAAGATCCAAAGCAAACACTACCTTGGACTCTTTCTCCCTCATTTCCAACTAGATGAAATCTCACATCCCACTGAATTTTTATAATCTTTTTCTAGCAATTACAGTAATATTTGCCATATGCTATGTCTATACACATCACCCCAGCTTCGAAATCTGTTTAATGATGTGCATTCAGTGTTATTTTATTTATTCTGCATTTTCCCCCTGCGTTACTGCAAATAGGCTCTATAAAACAAATATTTGTTGAATTTGTGCACGGTAATTTTTTTCTTTAAAAATATGATAAAATGGGCAGCCTAGGGTTTTGGCCATAGTTAGCAAAATTAAAACTATTTAGGATACTGTATAATTGCATTTTTTTGTTGTTGTACAAATTATTAGAATCATTTTGAAAGCATCTCACTATAACAGTAAGAGGGAAGCAAGACTAGATCTAACTGGGTGCTTGAAGGAAAAAGGGGGAATATGAAGATGATTATCAAAATAAAGTTTATAGGGGAATCTAAAACAAAACTCAGAGACACACAAAATGATGAAGGAAGGATAAGCAATAAAAATACTAGCAAGATGGGTGGGGACACCAGTAGTCTTAATACTGGGAAACTGGAATTTGTAAATAGCTTTTCAAAAAGAGAGAGACTGTTCTATTTTTAAATATAAAAAATTGGATATGTCACTTTGAGCAAACTTTATCTTTTATGTAGATCCTTGGTGTCGCTCTGAGATTCTCACCCTAAAGCGCCTTACCCGGCACTCAGGCTCCGATTTCTGCTTCATGGCTGAGTCTTAATTAAACCCATATACATTTCTGAGCCATGCCCATATGAACATTTGTTTAATACCTGTTATTCAATATATTTTCTTGTTAATCTCACTTCATTTTTTTTCCTGGATAATTTTTGTCCTCAATTAATCCAATTCTATCTCTACTAAATTTATCTGAGAGAAGAGAAGATTTTCTAATAGACCTCTCAACTGAGAAAAAGGTATTTAGATAAATTGGATATATAAGCTTTTGTAACAGGAGTTATTCAGGCCCTAATAACTGAAGCAGTGGGTTGAGGTCCCTGTACCCTCATTGCCTTCCCAACAGACACAAATCTCAGAAAAGAAAGCCACCTGGGACATGGGTATTTTTCTGAATTCTTGGGATCTATCCCTGATTCCCACTTGCTATTGGCCACTTACAACTGAGAATGCAAATACGATTGGGCAAGGAGGCACATTCTTTTAAATGAATGTTTTCCAAAAATGGTAACATGAAAAAAATGTTACTTTTCAGACAAAAGCAAGAGGACAGAGAAAGTATCTGGGCAAACAAGAGACCCTCTTAAAATCCCTGCCGTTAGAAAACAGAAAGCTATTGATATTTTAGACTCTCCATGAATGCATATATTTGTTTACAAAGTATTCCTTTATATGTTTATATACTTTACACAGTATCACTTCATATTTAAAAATTTTTAATGTTTATTTATTTTTAAGAGAGAGAGAAAGACAGAAATAGGGGAGGGGCAGAGAGAAGGAAACATAAAATCCAAAGCAGCCTCCAGGCTCTGAGCTGTCAACACAAAGCCTGATGTGGGGCTCAAACTCATGAAACATGAGATGATGACCTGAGCCGAAGCTGGACACTTATCGGACTAAGCCACCAGGCGCCCCAGATTAGGACCTCATATTAATTGCAGAGAAAATGACAATGAACATGAGCATTGTAATGGCACACCTGTATTAATTTTTAGGTTCTATGTTTTTACTTTAGCTTTGGAAAAAAGTATTATTAAATTTTTATTTTCACATTTGCAAAATAACTTTAATGGATTTCACCCCCACTATAAGAGATATGCAAAACCCTTTGAATTATAAGATCTATAAATATTGACAAAGATTATAACATAAAACACATTTTTCTAAAAAAAAGCTGAGAATAAGCAGCTACGGATTGATCTAAGTAAAGCTATTTCAAAAGACTCACAATGGCGTTCTATAAACCTCATCTTAAATAATTCCAGGATGTTAGATTGAAAGCCCACTTCCATTTGGGATGAGAAGAGGCACAGAAAATCACATTAATCTCTGAATTCTGGGGAAACATGGAAATCGACACAAGATCGTTGTTAGCAAATAACACTGTATACTCTTACGTGATTATTCTGCATGATAACCAAACAATTCTAATTAATTTTAACTTGGTAAAGCAAGCGATGTCCTGCAATGCAAGTAGTCCAAGGTGGTGAGTGACACATGATCACAACTGAGCCAAGAGTTCTTGAAATTTGCTTTGACATATAAGTGCTTTGGATTACAGGCATATTCCGGGAATGAATTATGCTCACAAACCAAGGCTTTACTGCACAACAATCACAGAGCTGTGGAAGTAATGAGGACTAGAGGGGACAGAGCTAGAGGGGAGGGTCTCTGAAAAGCAAGTTGAGGATACAGAGTTGATTTTCTCCTAGGAGTATTTCGTGATTCTTTCTGTGGACCAGGGTCAGAGAATCTACGTTTCTTTGTACACAATGTCTGGTATTTAAAAATCACAAAGACTTCTGAATGTTCCAGTTATTTATTGCTTTCTAAATCTCAGTGTTTAAAATTCCTCATCAATCATGTATGGTACTCATGGGTCTGCGACATGAGCAGAGTGTACTAGGAATGGTTTGTCTCTCTAGCACGCAGTGTCAGCTAGGGCGGTGGGCCTGCAGGACTCGGTTCCAGGATGGCTCTCACATATGACGACAAATAGTGCTGGCTATTAGTTGGGAACTCAGTTCCAACAATTTGTTGTAAGTCTTGATTCTTTAACATGGACTTCTCTGTGGGGTTGTTGGGATTCCACGTAACACAGATGCTAGCTCACAGGAGTATTAGAAGAGGTCTGGGAGGCTGAAATATTTCTTATGACCTAATTTTGAAGGTCCCAGACTATCACTTTAACCAACTTTTATTGGCTAGCCAATCAGTAAGGCCAGTCTGAATTCAGGGAGAAGGGAACTGAGCTCTAACACTAAATAGAATAAATAGAAAAAAATGTGATAATCTTTAATCTACTATGTCAAGAAACAAGACTGTGACTGAAAACCAAGAGAAAAAACACAGAATGTGAACACACCAATTGATATAAACATTGGAGTAAAGAGACAAGAATATTAAAATAAGTATTAACAATATGTTGAAGACAATAGAGAAAAACAAAACAGAACAATGATATTTTTAATTTTAAATTAGAATTTATTTTTAATTTTAAGGTAATTTTAATCTTAAAAAAATATTGTATGGAAATCTTAGACCTTACAAGTACAACAACAGATATTAAGAAAGTAATAGACAAGTTTAACATAACATCACACATACTAGAACACAAAACTGGTGAACAAAGAAACAGATAATAGAAGATATCCAATTAAGTGCACACTAACTTAAAAGATTGGAAAGCCACACTGAGGTACATTTAGTAAAACCAATTAGAAGCAAAGACCAAGGGGTACCTGGGTGGCTCATATGGTTAATGTCTGACTTTGGCGCAGGTCATGATCTCACCATTCATGAGCTCAAGCCCAGGTATCAGGCTCTGTGCTGAGAGATCAGAGCCTGGAGCCTGCTTCGGATTCTGTGTCTCCCGTTCTCTCAGCCCCTCCCTGCTCATGCTCTGTCTGTCCCTTTCTCAAAAATAAAGAAACAGACAAACAAAAAAAATTTTTTTAAAAAAGAAGCAAAAACCAAGATAAAATCTTAAAAACATCTAGGGAGAAAAAAGCCACCTGAAAAGATTTCTGACATCTTAACAGAAATTGTGTGACACCAGAAGACAATGTATAGCCATTTTTTAAGTAGTAAAAGACAATAAAATTGAAAACGTAGACTTCTGTTTGTACTAAAGAAAAATACTTTTCAGAAATGAAGGTGAAACAGAGATGTTTTCAGGAAAATAAAAAGTCTGAAACTTTAGCACCAGCATTCCTTACACTGAAAAGAAATACTAGTGAAAGTTACTTAGACTGAAATGTAGAAATGAAGGATAAAAGAGAGTGTAATAGAAAGGTCAAATTTGTAATAATTATAAGTGAATTTTGATGATACAAAGCGGTTATGTCATAAGATGTTAACAATTTTTTTCTCTCTTTTTAAATGTTTTTTATTTATTTTTGATACAGAGAGAGACAGAGCATGAGAGGGGGAGGGGCAGAGAGAGAAGGAGACACAGAACCGGAAGCAGACTCCAGGTTCTGAGCTAGCTGTCAGCACAGAGCCTGATGTGGGGCTCAAACCCACGAACGTGAGATCTGACCTGAGCCGAAGTCGGAGGCTTAACCAACTGAGCCACCCAGGCGCCCCAACAATTTTTTTAATGTTTATTTATTTTTGAGAGAACGGAAAGAGAGACAGAGTGAAAGCAGGGTAGAGGGAGAGAGAAAGAGAGGGAGACAGAGAATCCAAAGCAGGATCCAGGCTCTGAGCTGTCAGCACAGAGCCTGAAGTGAGGCTCGAACCTACAAGGTGTGAGATCATGACCTGAACTGGTCAGATGTCCACCTACTGAGTCACCCAGGTGCCCCAAGATATTTTAATTATGTAAAATTTGTATAACAACTACAACACAAGAAGTAGGAGAGGGTAAATGGAGTTAATCTATTCTAAGGTTCTGCTATTATCAGAAAAATATAAACATATACTTTTAGAATGTAATACATCAAGGACATACACTGTAATCTCTAAATACACATTAAAAGAATGGCTCAAAACTAAGTAATGAGTAAAGGGAAAAATAATTTAAAAATTTTTATTAGTCCAAGAACAGCAATGAAAGATAAAATTAATGTAAAGCTATTGGCTCAAATTTTCTTAAAAAGGAGGAGCAATGATAGATATTAACTCAACTATGTCAGTAATTACATCATCTTAAGTGGAATACATTTTTCAAGAAAAAGACCAATATCTTCAGACTCGATTAGGATGCAAAATTCAATTACATGCTGCTCACAATATATAAATCTTACATATAAAACATAGAAATGTTAAAAATAAAGGGATGGAAAGATATATGTGGTATAAACACTAACCGAAACAAAGTTGACATGTATTTATAATAATATAAAACACCGTAGGTGATTAGGCAAAAAAGAAAAGAAAAATACTGGAAACAGTGAGAGATCTTTAATAATGATAAAGAAGTCAATCTACAGAGAATATTTCATAACTGAAAATCATCATCCAACAATAACATTGGTTTAAAACATATTAAACCAATTTTGGTAAATTAAATGGAGAAATAGACAAATTTAAAATCGAACAAATCTCCAGAAAATGGAGATTTGAATACCTCCTTCAAAGGGCTAACAGAAAAAAAAGAGTAAATATCAGAAAAAAATGAAATATACAAAATACAGTTCAAAGTGTTTACCTAGTTGGCATCTCTGGAACCTTACACTCAACAAATAGAGAATTTAATTCTTCTCAGCCTGTGGAATATTCATTTAAAAATGATTATACGCTAGGTTATAAAGCAAACCTCAACAAATACTAAAAGACACAAAAAAGTCAGATTCAATTCTGACTTTAATGGAACTGAACTAGAAATTATTGACAACCACAAGAAAAAAAAATGAATGAAAATACACAATTATCAATTGGTTGGAAATTAAGCAATGCACTTTTAAAAAACTCATGGATTAAGAGAGAAATTACAAAGAAAACGTAGTAACATTTTGAATTAATGATGAGGAAAAATACACTAGTGCTCAGAGAGGGATTTGTAGTCTCACGTTTATGTGTTAGAGACAATGACTGTCGGAAAAACTAATGGTCTAAGTTCCTCTCTTGTGAAGCTAGATGAAAGAACAGCAAATCAACATCAAAGAAATATGAGGAGAAATTAATGGAATAGAAAATAAATGTATGATAGTGAAAACCAATGAAGCCAAAAGTTAGCTGTTGGAAAATGTCGAGAAAAATCAATAACCACTCAAAATAACTGACCAAGCAGTGGTGGTAGGGAAGGGTGGGGGAGGGAATAATAGATTAGGGGTGACAGGTTAAAAAAAAGGGTGACAGTAGGGAATGAAAAATCAGGAATGAAAAATTGGACATCACTTCACCAGACATTCAGTAGATAATAAAATAATACTATAAACAATTTTATGTCATTTAAACTAAAATTTTAGGTAATGGGGCACCTGGGTGGCTCAGTCAGTTAAGCGCACAACTTCGGTTCAGGTGAGGATCTCACATTTCATGAGTTCGAGCCCCACTTCCCGCTCCTGCTCTCAGTGTAGAGCCCACTTTGGATCCTCTGTCCCCTCTCTCTATGCCCCTCCCTCCTTCAAAAATAAACATTAAAAAATACAATAAATTTTAGGTAAAAATTAGAAACTGTTTTACAAATGCAATTTTCTGTAGATAAGCAAGAAGAAATAGAAATTCTATATACTACAGAATTAACTACAGGGGTGGAATCTGTTACTTTCAGTCTTTCTGTGATAAGAATCCCTAATGTAGCTCACTTCTCCTGTCATTTCTTCCCCACATATAAACTTGCCCCAGTTTTTCCAAAGAATAGATGTGTCAGTCTGCATTCCATAAAAAACTGTGGGGGATGATGCTTTGTCCTGTGACTGACAGATCTAAGAGGAATTGTCATTTTAAGGGTTTTTTTTAAGAAGCCTTTTTCTTGTATGGAGTGAGGACTTCCAAGTTCTTTAGTGTCAGAATAGAAACTGGAAGTTGCACATTTTTTTTTAACTATGCAAGGACACACATAATACATACACATGTGCATAGATACGTAAAATGTACACATAATGAAACAAGGAACTTTTTAAAGAAGTTTGAACCAATAGACTTAAACCTAGGCATAAGAGAATGTTAGCATTTAAAAAAAATTGGACATGTGAAATCAAATTGCCATTCTTTAGAGTGTTTCCATGGTAAGTATCTTCTCCTAACTCACACAAAATATCTACCCACGTTAATAATCAAAGTCTGGTAGATATATTTTCCCCCACGATATAAATATGATTTTAGGCACTTTGTCCTTCCTAAACCCATTAATCTACTAGCTTCAAAGGGCATTACCTTGCAAAGCTTCCTGTCCACAAAATAGCTAACTGCGTACCTTGCTAGATCCAGCCCTCTCCAATAAGAGTCAGGTGCTTCCTTCCAAAACACTCTCTGCCAATTCTGAAATCCCCAATGTCTAGCAGAAACGTCAAATCTAACCGTTCATAGTAAGACTTCTGGTTTTGAGAGAGTGTCAAAGGGTTGTCCCTTCCTCCCGATTATAATCCCAAACTCTAAAAAATACACCAATACACCATGTCTGGGTCCTTGACCCCAGCAAAATGTCTTCCTTTAAACATCTCAGGCAATTTTGTTTGTTTTGTTACCTTTCTTACATAAATAACTGGGGTGTTGTCACTCTACATTCATAGATATTCAGATATTTCTGTGTCGTGTAGCTGCAGTGGGGACATCGTTTACTCTAATTACACTGATCAGCCTCTGATCAAATAGATTAGATGCCATCTCAATGAACTGATGTGACAGAAAGTAAATACACATACCAGTGTGGATGTCGACCCAGATAACCCCCTTCCCTCGATACGAGGGGATCTCAATGGGTTTTAGTGTTTATTAAACTTGAGGAGGCACTAAGGTTCCTGTATTTTTCTTACACCAAGTGATTTTCTTAGGTCTGTTCTCTATATTCTCTGAAATATACATGTCTTAAAATCTGAAACAGTAGAAAACACCATCTGATATTTAACTAGTCTATGGGTGATTAGGACAAACTTGGTAAATGAAATTCTACTGCTCTGACGAAGGGCATCAGTTGAGTTTGGGAATGTCAATTTTAGCAGATGTGTAGATTTTTTGAGCAGATGTACAGTTTTCAGATATTTTTCCAAGAAAAATCAGAGATGTGACATGATTGTCACAAGATCTATGTTTAACTGCATGCACTTTATTTCCTTCAATCTAAATCTTTCTCACATTGGAAATTTTCCATTATCACAACTTTCAAAAAAAACCCAAACTTTATTTGCTGGAAAAAAACTAGATCTAAAGAAATATTTTTTTTCTTATTATCACCTTAATGTTTATAAATTCAAAATAGAAATAAGGTCAGAATATAAGAAGAATAAAGAGGTGGAAAAATACTTCCATAATTTGTCAAGTTTTGTATAGACTTTGAAATCTTCAAAGACCGGGATTATGTTTTATTCATCACTGGAATCCAAACTCAGTCCAGTTATAGAAGATAACATTTTCTCAATGTACGTTTGTTAGCTTAATCACCACATTTATATCTGTCCTCTGATCTCATTGAGGGCAAACGCTGTAGCCCGTTTATGTTCTAGTCACACAGACCAGCTAGATGAAGTTTTTTGTAAAGGTTTAAACTTATGTCCAGGATTAAACACATCCTCTCTCCTATATAACCTTTTCATGTCTGTGCTTTCCTCACGTGGGGGTCAATGAGGACGGTGTTGGAAGTAGAGGTCAGGATAAGATTGCTTGGGACCAAGTCCTAGCTCTGGTATCATCTGGGATGAGTCCTACCTAGCCCTTCTCTGTGACACCTTGGATACACTGCTGACTATTTCTTTTAATAATTTTTTTTATGTTTTTTATTTATTTTTGAGAGACAGAGAGAGACAGCGCTAGCAGGGGAGGGTCAGAGAGAGGGAGATGCAGAATCGGAAGACAGACTCCAGGCTCTGAGCTGTCAGCACAGAGCAGGATGCAGGTCTCAAACCCACAAACCGTGAGATCATAACCTGAGCCGAAGTCAGATGCTTTAACCGACTGAGCCACCCAGGTGCCCCTCACTGCTTACTATTTCTGTGCCTTTATTTACTCATCTGTAAAAGAAATTATAATAGTAGTGGTTGTTGTAGAAATAATAAATTTTTGCATGTTAATCACTTAGCAGTCTTTCTGGCACATAAAAATACTCAGTAAGAATGAAGAATTTTAAAGTCTCACCATGTTAAAGTGGTAAGTGTCCCAGGTAATCAAGAACCAAATGTTAATCATTCATTAGCGACTTATCAAACCAGTGTCAATAATAACAGAAATATGCTATGCATTTGATTAACTAAAAAAGAGAATTAAGCAACAAAGTGTAGAGAATTTTATGATAAGGAAAATAAGGAAATAAAATAAATCAGAAAGCAGAGGTACTTAACCTTCTATAGGGTTAGGGAACTATGTTCACTGATAAATTTTATCATTAATAAATTTTGTCAAATTATTTTTCTGCACCTATTAAGGTGATCATATTTTATTAGTTTTAATATGGTGAATTATATTAATTTTCAATATTGAACTACCATGAATTTCCCCATTTAGTCATGACATATTATCCTTTCTACATATGGCTTGATTTGCTAGAATTTAAAGAAAATCATGAAGGAGTATGGTCAGTTGTTTTCTTTAAATGTGTCCGTGTGATTTCAGTATTGAGGTGATTCTGGCTTCATAGAATAAGGCGGGATTTATTCTTTCCTTTTCATTTTTGATGAAGAATTGGTGAAGAAATGCTATTACTTTTTCCTTTACTATTTGGCAAAATTCGCAGGTAAAACCTTCTAGCCACAGAGTACTTATGGGAAGATTTTAAAGTGTACATTTCATTTATTTAACTGATTAACAGGCTTTTCAGGTTACATATTACCATCTGCATGAACTTTGGTAGTTTGGGTCTTCTAAAGAATTTCTCTATTGCATCTAATTGTTGAATTTATTGATATTAAGTTATTCCTTATATTCTCTTACTAATTAAAAAGAAAACCATATTTTCCCCATTCACAACACTTCTGACACAACATACGTGGGATTTTCTTTCCATATGAGCCAATTCTCCAACTCTCTGGACACCAACTGAACGTCCTATAATTCACTTATGACTCTAACTGCCCGGAATTAACACAGACCCCACTGGTTAAGGACAGCCCACAAGACTGCCCCTCCCCTCACTTCAGATGCCTGCCCCAAGTCTCAGATTGTGTCCCATATTTCTGGCGATATACTGGGAGTTCCAACATCTCACTCCTCAGGTTTGATAATTTACTATATAGGCTCTCAGAACTCATAACTACCATATTATTATAAAGGGTATGGTAAAGGATTCAGATGAACAGCTTAGATGAAGAGATACGCAGGATGAGACCCAGAAGGGGCCTGAGCACAGAAACTTCTGTCCCTCTGGAGTTGGAATCTGTCACCCCCTCAGCATGTAGATGTTTCCGGCCATCCAGATGGATTCTAAATCCTACACTTCAGGGATTTTTATGGAAGCTTCACCGCACATGAACAATGATTACCTCAGTAACCAGCCCTTCTCCCCTGCCTACATGATAGGGGTGGGACTGGAAGTTCCAAGTTTCTAATCATGGCTTGTTGCTCCTGACGACCAGCACCCCCGCCCCGCCCCCTTTGTGAAGCTACCTAGAGGCCCCAGGCACCAGTCATCTCATTAATATACAAAAAGACACTATTAGACCCCAAAGATTCAAGAGTCTTAGATGTGTTGCTGTGTCAGGAGCCACAATCAAAAATCAAATATTAGAACAAAACATGCTCCTAGCACCCCATCGCTAAAGAAATTACAAGAGTTTTAGGAGCTCTGCGCCAGGGACTGTGGACACGGCCCAATATATTTCTTATTACACTATATTGATGTTCATAGAATGAGTAAGACTATTATTTTTTTCTCAATTCTGGTACTGGTAATTTGTGGGGTTTTTTTTAATTTTCTTTTTTTGGGTTTTTTTTTTTTTTGGTTTTGATGAATCTCATTAGACATTTATCAATTTTATGGATCTCAAGAAAAAATAAAGTTATTATTACCTTTTCTATTACCTTTCTATTATTTTTTAATTCAATTTGTATTTTCCTTTATGTGTTATATCCTTTTATTCCTTCTACTTGGGGGTTTAATTTGCTCTTTTTTCTAGTTTCTTTATGTAGAAGTTTAGAACATTAATTTGATCTATATTTCTCTTCACTGGTATTGCCTTTATCTGGATATGGTATTAGGACAATGGTGATCTCATACAATGATTTAGGATGCATATTCCTCAGACTCTATTTTCTGTAACAGTTTGTAGAGAATTGGTGTAATTTCCTCCTTACATGTTTGGTGAAGTCACCAGGGAACCCATCCATGCCTAGTGCTTTCTGTTTTGGAAGGTTACTAATAATTGATTTAACTTCTTTAATAGACAAAGGCCTATTCAGATGGTCTTTTTTTTTCCAGGGCTTTTATTGGCTGTATATTATCAAGGAATTGGTGTATTTTATCTAGGTTATCAATTTATGACCCGAGAGCTGTTTCTAATATTACTTTATTATCCTTTCATTGTCCATAGGATCAGTATTGATGGCTCTTTTTTTCATTTCTGGTATTAGTGATTTGAGTCTTCTCTCCCTTTTCTGTAATCACTACAGTTAGAATTATATTAATTTTATTGACTTTTAAACTGAAACAGCTTTTTTAATTTATTGATTTTTACCTGTTGCTTGTTTTCAGTCTCATTGGTTTTAACTTTAATTTTATTTCTTTTCTTCTGTTTACTTTATATTTATTGTGATCTTCTTTTTCTAGTTTCCAAAGAGATTATTAGATTATTGATTTTAGATTTTCCCTCTTTTATAATATATATTCATTGTTATAAATTTCCATCAAAGAATCCCCCTTGTAACATCACATTAATTTGATAATTTTTATTTTATTTCAGCTTATTCCAAAATATTTAAAAATTTCTCCTGAAAACTCTTTGCCTCATGTGTTAATTAGAAGTGAGCTGTTAAATCTCTAAATACTTTGAAATTTCTAGCTATCTTTCTGTTATTGATTTCTAGCTAAATTCCACTGTGGTCTGAGCATAACTTTTATGATTTTTATTGTCTTACACTTATTGTGGTATATTTTGTATCCCAGGGGTAGTTTATTTTGATGAATGGTCCAGGTGGGCTTGAGAAGAATTTGCATGATGCTGTTATTGAATGTAATAATTAAAAGATGTACATTATATCCAGTTTATTGATGTTGACTTCAACTACATCCTTACTGATTTTCTGTCCACTGGGTATGTCTATTACTGATAGAGGGTGTTGAAATCTCCAAATATAATAGTGGGCTCATCTATTTCTCCTTGCAGTTCTATCAATTTTTGCCTTACATATTTTGATGCTCTCTTGTTAAGCATATACACATTAGACATTAAGTTTCTTCACGAATTGATTTATCACTATATAATGCCCTTCTTTTTCCTGATAATTTCCCTTGCTGAAATTGACTTTGCAATTAATATTCCAACTTTCTCTAGTATTAGCATCTAGTATATCATTCTCTCTCCCTTTTAAAAAAATCCGTTTGTGTCTTTTTATTTAAAGTGTGTTCTCGGGTACCTGGATGGCTCAGTCAGTTGAGTGTCCCACCTTGGCTCAGGTCATGATCTCACAATTTGTGAGTTCAAGCCCCGCATCTGGCTCCCTGCTGCCAGGGCTCACTGCCGAAAGCACAGAGCCTGCTTGCAGATCCTCGGTCCCCCTCTGGTTTTGCTTCTCCCCTACTTGTGCTCTCTTTCTCTCTCTCTCTCAAATATAAATAAACCTTAAAAAAATAATGTGTTTTTTATAGACAACATATAGCTGGTCTTTTTCAACCTTTTCTGATGTCTGATAATATCTTAATGTCTTTTAACTGATAGATTATTCACATTTACAGTGATTATTGATATAGTTGATTGTATTTTACAATATTTGTTACTGTTTTCTATTACTTGGCCTTCTTTGCTTGTTTTTTTTTTTCTTTTTTATTTCTTCCATTCTTTTTCTACCTTCTCTGGTTTTAGTGGAGCATTTTATATGTTGCTATTTTATCTCCTCTCTTAGCATATCAATTATATTTCTTTAAAAATTGTTTTTAGTGATTGCCTTAGAATTTGCAATATACATCTATAACTAATCTAACTCTACTTTCGAATAACACTATACATTTTATTGCTAGTACATGTACTTTATAACAGAGTATTTATGATTTCTTCTTTCTATAGGTCAAAACATTGCTGGCACTCATTTCACTTATCCATGATCTATAATTACTGGATATACTGCCAATGATATTATTTGGAAGAAACTTTTATCTATCAGGTCAAAAGGAGTAAGAAATGTAAAGATTTTTATTTTATATTCATTTATCCCTTTTCTAATGATCTATTTTTCTTTATGTAGGTCTGAGTTTCTGACATACATCATTTTTGATGAATTTTTTAAAACATTTCTTACAAAGTATATCGATTAGTCGCAAATACTTCAATTTTTGTTTAGGAAAGTCTTAGTCTCTTGCATTTTTGAAGGATAATTTCACTGGATACAGAGTTCTAGATTCAACAGTGGTTATTTTCTTCAAACTAAGTATTTCACTCCACGCTTGCTTGCTTATTTTCTGAAGAGAAGCCCAGCACAACTCTTATTCTTTCTTTTCTACATGTGCGGTGTTGGTCTCTCTGGTCCTGACCTCTTTCAAGATTTTCTCTTTATTTTTGATTTTCTGAAGTTTAATCATGATATACTAAGTGTTTTTACTGTTTGTTTTGTTTGGTTTGGTATTTATCCTACTTGATGTTTTGTGAGAATCTTGGGTCTGCATTTTGATGTTTGCCATTAGTATTAGAAAATTAGCTGCTGTTCTTCAAATATTTCTTCTGTTCCTTTCTGTCTTTCTGGTATTCCCATCTGACATATATTTCACCCTTTGTAATTGTCTCACAATTCTTGAATATTCTGTAACATCTGTTTGAAATTTAATTGAAGAACTGACAACTGTGTGTGTGTGTATATATATATATGTGTATATATATATAAAATCATATGTATAATCATATACATAAATACATGATTTAGTATACAAATAAATTATAAAAACAATAGCCAGGATCAAGATAATTAACATATCCATCACTTCTCATAGTCAACATTAGTTAGCTCGTGTGTGTGTGTGCGCACACGTGTGGGTGTGTATATGTGCATTCTTATGATCTCCTCTCGGCAACTTTCAGTAATGATACCATATTGTGAACTATAGCCTCGCTGCTATAGATTAGATGTTCAGAACTTACTCACTGACCTACATCACCGCATATCCCCTCTCCCTCAGCTCTGGGAACCCCCATCCTATTTTATTCTATTCTCTCTTTCTATGAAATTATATTTTAATTCCACATATATGTGATACTATACAAGATTTGTCTTTCTCTTTCTGTCCTATTTCACTTATAATGCCATCCAGGTTAATCCATGTTGTTACTAATGGCAACATTTTTCTTCTTTATTTTGGGAGTCTACTTATTTTTCTGTTTGCATTTCAGTATTGAAAATTTCTGTTGACCTCTCTTCAAGTTCACTGATTCTTTCCTCAGCTGTTTGTCGTTCATTGCTGTGCCCATCAAAGGAATTCTTTATTTCCATTGCTCTCTTTATTCTTTCTTAAGAGTTTCCCCTTCTCTGCTTGCATTGTACATAGGTTCTCATACGTTCTCTAATTTTTTAGTAGATGCCTTAGCATATTAATCATAGTTATCTTAAAATCTTGGTCTGATTATTCACATGTGAATCTGGTTTTCATGTTTGCTCAGTTTGTTGGTTTGTTTGTTTAATTTTAATGGCCAGAAAAAGTCTGGTTCTGTTTTGATGTGAATTTTAAATTACGGGATTCTGGATAATTTTGTATTAAAAATATTCTTAGATATTCATAATAACGTGGGAACAGCTTGATCATTTTGCTGTTTACTTTTGAGCTTTCTCAGTGAATCTGAGAAGATATTAGTCCAAGGCTAACTTTGGTCCCCTACAGAGTCACTACATTAAATAATCTAACTGTGCCCCGTGTATTATGTGGTTTTTAAACTTCTGAACGTGTCTGAAACAGTCTTCACTCTTCTGTGAGAGCCTACTCTTTTCAGATGCTTCTTATCCAATCCTAATATCGTTTCCTTACAAACACACTGACCACCACTATCCGAACACCTGAGATTGATACGGTACAGTGGGGTTCTCTCTACAGCTCTCTCCTCTCTGTGACTGTGCCTTGAAATCTCTAGCTGCATAGCCAACCTGCCTCCCCTCTTCCATGTCCTCAACAGGGAGGGTGCTGAGATCTGCTTCAGTTCCCCTTCCTTGTGCTGAAGCTCTCACGCTGTAAGCTCACCTCATTTCTTCTCTCTCAGGAATTATTGAGCCTAATAATTTCCCTAATGTTCCTCTTTAGTGAACTTGACACTTCGCTTCTGCCCTCTCAATCTGTCATCTGTTTAATGATTTTCCTTGTCCTATGATACTAGCTGGATTTTTCCCCACTATAATGTTGAAAAGCAATAGTGATAGCAGGCATCTTTTTATTATCCAGTTTTTAAAGGGACGGTTTCTAATGTTTCACTGTGAAACATGATATTTGTTGTAAAATTTTCATATTGATTGTTACTAATTTAAGTAATTCCTTTTCCATTCTGTATTTGCTAAGAAATTTTAACATGTTTGGTTTGACTTTTATATACAAGTTTGCATTATTAGGATCATATAGTTTTATCCCTTAGTATCTTAATATTGAAGTCTTCCAATATTCCTTTTGATGAAATCTATCTAGTTATGCTATAGTATTATTACTATTTGTAATGCTGACTGTAGGCAAGGATTTCATCATTGTTATCTCTGCATGTCCCATAATACCTATGAGAATGCCTTGCCAATAATGGATACCAAAGGAATGTAGTGAATTAAATCTATTTCAATTCATGTTATTTGAAATCTCTGAAATAGCACATAAAACTCAAAACAATTGTTCAAGCTCTTCCAATTCCTGTTCTCTAACTTACTTAATTACAGTCTAGAGTATCTGCCATATGTCAGATTGGGGGGAAAAAAACATTTTGAATGAAGGAAGCTCAGGGAAAGTGAACAGTGTTCACAGAATCACTGAAGTGTATACAAGATGGCATCCCAGCTGCTGTGTTTTGGGTCAACAAATGTAGTTTTCGTGGGTCAGTAGGTTGGGCCTAACTAGAAACTACTGCAACTCGGAATCATTTCATGGATTTCATTGCCATACATGTAGGCAGCTGCTTGATGAGGCTTTTAGCACTTAACTTTTATGCAGTAACAAGACTGCTTTCACAAGAGTTCAGACAGACACATACACCACAGGTTTTCAAGAATAATTCACTGGGATCCTATATTTTATATAGATCTTGAAAGCCAGCATGCACGCCCGTTGATCTCTTTCTGTTTTACTTTGCTTGACTGATTTTGTGACCTAGATAGATCCTTCTTAAATTGGCACCACCCTTTACCTGAATGATAAAATCTCTATATTCTTGACTAGCTAATGGAAATATCGGGCAAGGTGACATGGGAGATGTGATGGAGGGTAGGGAGTGAAAATGATTTGTAGGAAATGAAATAGATGGCTAAATAAACCAGGGCATTGCATTTTTTAGGAGGCCTGGTCTCTAAGCTTGAGCTAAACTCAAGAAGTCATGGAGAGAATCAGTTGGACTGGGGCATACTTAATAAATTCACACATTATTAAATATTTAAACAAAATTATCTTGACAAAGCATGAGTCAAAGCAACATTTGCAAAAGGTCAAAATGTACAGCAGAAGTTACTGAAGACTTTCTTCTGGATAAGCACTGCGCCTGACACTATCCAAGTCACCTCACCAAACCTTCAAGAACTGTGATTGGTAGGACTGTATTTTATTAAAACACAGACAATGAAAATAGGGAAGTTTAAGTAACTTGCCCACAATTGCAAAGACAGAAGGTGAGTGAGCAGTGATTGAAATAAAAACCAGTCTTACTTAGTCTGGGGTGCCTGGGTGGCTCAGTCGGTTAAGCATCTGATTGGGGCTGATCTCACAGTTCATGGATTTCAGCCCTGCATCTGGCTCTGCACTGACAGCTCAGAGCCTGGAGCCCGCTTCCGATTCTGCATCTCCCTCTTCTCTGCCCCTCCCCTGTTTGCTCTCTGTCTCTCTCTGCCTTAAAAATAAACATTAAAAAAAATTGCAAAACAACTCCAACAACACCAGTCTTAGTCTAACATTAATGTCCATATATAATTGCTAAAAAAAATCTTAAATGCATTCTTAGCAATATAAAAACTTCTAAAAACTATATTGGAAAAATGTCTTCCTTGGTCCCCAAAGGCTTGAAGAATTTTCTCAGTGAAGACGCCTATAATTTTAGCCCCTTTTCAAAAAAATCATTCCCAGGATTTTGTTTTCCTAGTGCTATGGTTCTTATTTTAAAGCTGTTTTTGCACAATAGTAGGTTAAATCTATGGCTTTTACAAGAACTTGGCCTCCTTTTGTGCTGATTAGGAGGCCCTGTCGGCATTTCCTATTTGCCCTTCAATCTCCAAAGGTCAACATACTGAGATGACTCTTCAAGATCCGAGGCCCGCCCTCCATTCTGCAATGAGTCATTCTCCAGGTGTGATTGTTCCCATATTTTTAAGGGGACTTTATTTTTTTGGAACTGAAATATGTTTTTTTTCTTTTCATTCCTATGTACTTGAAACGATTTATTGTAAAATCACACATTTCTCCCACTCAATTCATGTAATTTTTCTCTAATTCATTCCACTAGTGCCCACTTGTCTTTCACATATAATTCAGGCTTCCTAAGCTTAGCCTTCGTAATCTACGTCATTTATTATTCTTACAAACTCTTTTTTCATTATTCCATCTAGCCTGTCACTTGAGTGCTTCCTGTTTTTTTTTTTTTTCCTCTCCCTTTCTTCATGCCCTTTTCCTCATGTTCTCTGGTCATTCATGTAACATTCTCTAAACTCCCCTCACCAAAATCATTAGCAGAGCCTTGATCAGGCTTAAACAAAACAAAACAAAACAAACAAAGCCCTCTTTTCTCCTTGAGACAGCTTAAAATGTAAAAATAGTTGCTCAAAAATATCTGTCATTGAGTCCGAACTCATTCAGTGTAATGCTGTTTGTGTGAACACAATAAAGGCTTTTCTCATTTCTCTTGTAGATACTCATTCTGCTTCTTTTAAGAGCTATGTCTATACTTGAGATAATTCAAAAGCTAAGTGATAGTGTATATAATATAATATATTTTAATGTCTTGTTTATGTTAGATCAACAGGTTCTTGTTTGATAAATAGGAGGAAGACAGAGGCAGATGCAGGGAGTTCAACTGGAATGAAGGAAACAGAGAAAATTAGCTCGGTCTATGCTATAAGAGGCTTTCTAGTTTAACACACAATAAGATAGGACTATAAAAATAATTACAATACTGGGATGTGTGTAAGTGCACAAGTGGATAGGAGTATCCAGGTAAGGAAAGAATCCCAAACAGTAACAGACATTAGGGACGGCTACATGTCGGTGGTAACATCTGGGTTGTACCTAACTTGTGGTGAGGTTCCGACTGTCAGAGAGAGCACGGAATATGCAGGCATAATAAACACACAAGGTCTGGAAACTATGGGGTTCACCTGGAGGGCAGCAACTGGAACCATATTTAATTGGCATACAGATTGCAGTATGGAAGTACATTTGACAGGCTAAGACACAATCATAGGATAAGGGGCCCCAGGTGAGAGAGCAAATTTCTCCTTTTAATTGGTAAGTAGTAGCTGTGGCATTTTAAATTGCTTGAAAGTTTGAATGACTTGCTGTGTCTTGGTTCGTTTTCTCTCTTTCTGGCACTTAAAGAAAAAAAGTGAAAAATTTAAAAGGAATCCAGAAAGTATTAGTAATTTTAAATCTAAAGGAAAAATAGAGGCCAATCTTTTGACACGTTCGAGAGCCAAACAAGAGAAAATGATACATCCGTGAATTGTGCACCTGAGAGTCTGGGAAAGAGAATGTACATAAAACTGGGTTTTGTAGGGATAGAAGAGAGTCTCACCTCCAACCTGAGTTTAGAATCCTCGCGTACTTCCAGACTTTAGAACAGAAAGTAGTTAGAGACGAATCTGAAATTACATGTGTATGTGTTTGTCTAATGTTGCTACACATTCGAGTATGTTTGTGATGCACCAACTGGGTTGCTCAAACTGCACACCACTGTGACTTTGTCACCACCTGGTGACAGGTTGCTAAAATTTTAGATTTATGACTCATTCGTTTAAAAAACTGGATGTAAAACTATAAAACAGCATCACATATATGACAATGGAGTTTGAAATCTTTGAACCAGGCACTTCTGTTGCCAGTGGAACGAGAAGAGGGAGCTTAATTTATCAAGACACCTTTTCTGCATTCTCTGATTCCATTTGCCATTGGTCAAATGCCTTCTATTGTTAAAAATTCGCAAGACAAAAATTGGGGTAACAGGGAAGCAGAAGACATTATTTCTTCTTGTACTTAATTAATCATCAATTGTAAAGATAGAGTCTATACATAAAAGATAAGAAAATATAGACCAGAGTGATACTAAAAACAATTAATAATTGTTGAAAAGAAGAAGAGACCATTATGATGGGCACACTTAAGAAACACTACATAGAAACCAAGAGTCTTCAGTTGGTAATTGAAGATGTGGGGCGTAGAGAGGTCCAGGCTTTGTCAAGGTCACAAGAATGATAAACTCACAAATGGAGAGGTGGACATTTGTCACAGGACTGACGTGAGATAACATAACAAGTTGAGGAAGCATGACTGTTTCCCATGATGGAGAGAAAAGAGCTCCATTAATAACCAGTCAACAAATGCTGTCCTAAATCTTGATTAAATCTTATTTAGTCACCCCGAGCAGTATTTCAGCTACATGCATACGCATCTCCTTCATCACAAGAATATAGATTATTATAGAACATACTCTTTTCATATCCATTTTTTATTTCTTTAACTTAAAGGTTTTGTATTTCTTAGCTAATTGAGCAATATTTGTTCAATTCAGGAAGGAAGGTAGGAAAAAAAGAATGAAGGGAAACAAAGGGATGAGGGATATTTTGGAGGTTCTGGAAGAGCAAAATGAAAAATACTGACTCATCTATCCATTCCTTGTCAAGGACTGAAAATCTGGTTTTTGATCATAAGGACACGAGATAAGGGATGGCCATGCCTTGATCCAGATTTTTAATAGCTATTAGTTCGCACTGATTAGAGAACGCCATTTTGATAGCTAAAACGTCCCCTACAGTTCTCCACTACTTATATGTTCACTGATTTATGTGATTGTGTCAACAACTGCATGCAAAAACACCTTACAAATCCCTCAAGCATGATTTTAAACCCACACAATTCAAAGCCTTTCACGTAAGAGTCATATTTAAAGAGGAGAAACTTCAGAAAGTGTATGAGTTTGCAGAAATACTTCAGGATCAAGGGTGAACGAGAGACTAAGTTCCCACTCGAAAAACACATAAGTCATAATGGAAGCAGCTTCTCCCTTCTTAAAGTTGCGTGTTGTCATAACGTATGCTGAGTGAGGCTGGGAATAGCTAAAAAGGACGGTTCTAAACATTCATTCTAAGTTTATAAGCAGTTAGGTCTTATTTTTATAGTTTAAATTGTATTCAAAAGTAAGACTTGGGGTGCCTGGGTGGCTCAGTCATTGAGGGTCCAACTTCAGCTCAGGTCGTGATCTCACGGTTCATGGTTTCGAGCTTCATGCCGGGCTCTGTGCTTACAGCTAGCTCCGAGTCTGGTGCCTGTCTTCAGATTCTGTCTCTCCCTCTCTCTCTGTCCCTCCCCTGCTCACACTTTCTCTCTCTCTCTCAAAAGATAAATAAAACATAAAAAATAATTTAAAAAGTATTACTTATTGAGGAGGGCACTCAAGCAGCATTCCTTCATGAGTAGGCACTTTATCTGTTTTGGTTGACCAAAAGTTTACTGCATGTTGGAGCAATCAGCCTTACAACTCAGCCTTAAACCCCATCTGAGAGGAAAATACCAGAACTATCTAATTACCCTGACCCTGCTCACCTCTGTCTAACCTAACAGGGGAGGGAAGGGTGAAGGAGAGAAGCAATTCATATGTTTTATACAAATTACAAATGGGTGTGACGTTCTTGAAAAGAAAGATATTCTGCTAATCAGTCTCTAGGTTTCTAGAACACACCCTACTCAACACATGAATTTTTACGGGATTTTTGTTTTCACCACAACATTTGAAAAAATAATTCAAACCACAAAGAGAAGGAAAGCCTGTGTTTCAGTACAAATTTGCCTTTCAACAGAAAGTTTCTGCTCAACCATTACTTGAACACTGAGGATGTGCAAGCCTTTATTAAGCTTAATTTACTGAGATCCAAACCATCTGCTTGAAGCACAGTTGCTTATTTTAAGGTCCAAAGACAAGTTTAATCCTTATTCTTTTAGTAGTATTCTTCTACACTGATATAAAATAGAAGTCAGTCGACTAAGTTGGGTTCTTGTTTTGTGCATTATGTTTCACATTGACACAGATTTTCTCACAAAATATATTTCCATCAAAAAAGTTAGAAAGAATAATACAATTGTCTATAATTATCATCTTTTAAGGGTAAAACCAACAAAAAATAGACACCAAAACTAAATGCAAAAACCATGAGGGGCATTTTCTTTGGCATTTTCACACATCTTTGGCCATCTCTATTAAATGTGAAAAAGAACTGAGATTTGGTATTAGACATTAAAAGTCATCTATCATAAATACGTCATTTAAAATTGTTTTTAATGTTTTATTTATTTTTGAGAGAGAGGGAGAGAGAGAGAGTATGTGAGCAGGGGAGGGTCAGAGAGAGAGGGAGACACAGAATCGAAAGACAGGCTTCTGGCTCTGAAGTGTCAGCACAGAGCCTGATGCGGAGCTCGAACCCACAAACTGTGAGATCATGACCTGAGCCAAAGCCAGACGCTCAACCAACTGAGCCACTAGGCACCCCAAATATGTCATTTTTAAAATTTAAACTTTCTTTGTGTGATTCAGGGTCAAGACAGAGCAGGAATAATTTTGAAAGGATATTAAAAAAGCTGAAGGAAGTTGAGGACCTAACAGACAGTAGTTGTTGGATGTCCTAATGTAGAGACCAAGTCAAAAGAAAATTTAGGGATTTCCGTACCTAATATTTTCCCACAACATTGATCTGTCCCTCTTAGCAAGAAATACTGTTATTAAAAATGAGGCTTTGGCTAATAATATAAATGGTAATATCCTTCTTGATTATTATTAATAGAATTCACATGCTAATTTCAGTTCATAATTAATGAGGAAAGGGTGATACAGTATAATAGTGGTTTACCCATATAAAGAGATTTCTGTTTCTTGTTGGGAATGCCACATTGGGTGCATGATACCAAAACAATTTTTTAAATAAATATGGAGTTGATACCTTCATTTGTTTTAAAACTATTAATTGTTTACTTATATCTGTGGGATAGAAGACTTTCCAGAAAGGCCCAGGTATCCCTTATCAGACTGAGATTCCATTATATAACTTTGGCTTCTAAAAGAAATTTAAAACAATTACAAGAAACAAAGATAATTACGGTAGAACCTTGAAAAACAAATTGTTCCATATAATGGGAAAAAATGAGAGTCTTATAACATTAATGTATGAAATATAAAGCCAGCCTCTGTAAGTAGACATTAATTAAAAACTTGAATTGTTAATGGAAGTACATTCCATTTATTAAGACTTTATTATCTAATAATCCTAAGTATATTTTTCTTTACATAGAAGAGTGAGCTATAACCATTATCAAAAGCATATTTTACCCTATAAACAAATTCATCTACAGCTCTGCTTTGTCACAACTATCATGCAAATAGATTAGTAAAAATTTACTCTTCCAACATAAGTGAAAGGAAACAATGAGCTGACTGTAATATTAAAGGTGCGCATATTGGAATGTTTATGAATACATACCAACAAGACAAAGCAAACTCTACTGACCCAGTGTCCTGTCTAATTACTTTCCCTGAGCCCTTCTGATATATTTGTCTATATCAACACAGACCTGCCTTTGTTCCTCCCTCTCTCCCCATCTATAGATGCACACTTAAAGATTCAAATATATCTCAGTTTCTATACTCAATCTGCCTCCGACAAAGGGAACATAAAGACTTTAACTGTACAGCGGGCAATTGACCATCAAAATTTTTAGCCAAGTTCTTGGCCAGACTGATTCTCAGTCAGCTGTGTTTTGACCTTTATTTCACCCTTCTTCAATTCCCTTGCAAGTAAGAGCCATAACCTAGAAGTAATGTCTTTGCTTCCTACTTTTTCCCTGGCCTTTACTAAGTGTGAAATCTGAGCTGAATCTCTAATACATGATGCTACCTCTCTGTGTGGCTTTGCCTGGGCAACGTGAGGACAGCTAGTTATTGTCCATGTTATCAAATCTGACACAGATGTGCCCACTGAGCGTCCACCTGTTTACTCCTCGTGCACATTCCTCACACACCATTCCCTCCCCTCCTCTTTGCTACTAACACTGTGGCTGCCGCAGAGTATGTCCTGTGGGCCCATCTTGTCCCTGAATCTCAGTCATCCTTAATTTGGCGCATTTACCTCTGATGAAATAGCTATGCTATTAACGAGTATGATCATGAAATATGGCCAGAAACTGAAAACAACATTATGACAGTCTCTGAACAGATCCTTTGGCCAATTTGGTTTTAATGGCAATTACCGAGAATAACCTATTCGGTACTATTTAGAGCATTAGGATCTTGATATTCAACATGTTCTTAACTCGTGGTTCAGCAGTAATATACTTAGCATTAATAATTTGGGTGGCATTTCTAAAAAATGTCAAAGGAATATTGATTCATGACACAGAAGCTGTGTTATGAATGTACTTTTCTGACTTTCAGATGAAGAGAATAAAAGGCTTTAAAATAGACAACATAAAAAATAAACCAGGTAACATAAAAATTGGAATCATTCAAATGTAGTATGTTAATGAAAAACACTTGATTTTCATGTGCTTATGAAGCTTTGGCTCCTCCGTTATGTCTGTGGGTGAGCTATCACACCCGGGATGCAGCGTGTTTTAATGGACTAGAGTTTTACTACAGATAAAAAGGGGGAAAATATCTACCATAAAATAATAGTGTACATATTTCTGGCGACAGAAAGGGTGGTGTTTTAAAAGATGAAATGACTGGGGAACCTAGGTGGCTCAGTCAGTTGTGTCCGACTTCGGCTCAGGTCATGATCTCATGATGCGTGGGTTTGAGCCCCACGTCGGGCTCTGTGCTGACAGCTCAGAGCCTGGAGCCTGCTTCTGATTCTATTTCTCTCTCTCTCTCTCTCTGCCCCTCCCCCTTTCATACTCTGTCTCTCTCTCTCAAAAGTAAATAAACATTTAAAAATTGTAAAAGATGAAATGACTAATGAGGACCTCAGGCTATTAAAACCTAAATATGTAAAAGTGATTTTAGAATATCCTTAATTAATAATATATTTTTTTATTTATGATGATGTGTTATACTGTATAACTTTAATAATAAAGCAAGGGACGCCTGGGTGGCTGAGTCGGTTAAGAATCCAACTTCGGCTCAGGTCATGATCTCACAGTCCATGGCTTCGAGCCCCACGTCAGGCTCTGTGCTGACAGCTCAGAGTCTAGAGCCTGCTTCCAATTCTGTGTCTCCCTCTCTCTCTGCCCCTCCCCAACTCTCTCTCTGGCTCTCTCTCAAGATAAAATAAAGACATAAAAATTAAAAAAAATTATAGAGCAAGGAGAAAATGAGAATAAATATAACGAACATTAAAATGTATATTTGAGCTTCCATAAAATTACGGGGAAACGGCTAGGGTAAAGAATTGAAGGAGGAGTAGCAAAATGGGCTGACAGGGAGGTTTTCATGGCAAGATTCCAGGTCCTGATACCCAGTGGGAGTTTTCGCAGCCATCGGGCACGGAAGATGGGCACTTGGACTCAAGGAGGTTAAGCTGACATTTAGACCTTCTACATAAAGCCAGGGCTTTGGGGGCTACATCTTCATTGACAGAAAAGTTGTCCACGGGTCCCGCAGGTCAAGACGACAGAGAAACTTGATTCTCTTGGCCTGCTCTTTTGGTGGAAAGAATATGGTCTATCTTCAGAATTCATGATCTTAGAACTACCACAAAAAGTTTGTGGTTCCAGTGTGCTATGTGCATTATAAAGACTTTAACCTTTTGACGAGGAATTGCCCATCAATAATAGTAAAAAAGTGGTCCCCACCTAAGAATAGTTCTGAATTAACTGGTAAAAGCAAATACGTTTTTAAAATTTTTTTTAATGTTTTATTTATTTTTGAGACAGAGAGAGATAGAGCATGAGGGAGAGAGGAAACAGAGAGACAGAGAGACACAGAATTTGAAGACAGGCTCCAGGCTCTGAGCTGTCAGCACACAGCCCAACGCAGGGCTTGAACCCACAAATGTGAGACCATGACCTGAGCCAAAGTCGGAGACTTAACCAACTGAGCCACCCAGGTGCTCCTGCAAATAAGCTTTTTATGAGGGAAACACTGTCAACCAAAACGTCAAAGTTAAAACTGATCTCACATAAGAAACAACAGGATTATACCCCAAAAATGTCATATATGCAACCATTAAATAAAGATCACCAATATGAAGATTATAAATAAACAAATGGCAAAGATAGAAACAAAGTATTACAATATGAGGAAAAACAAGCTACACATCAAAAGACCAAAATTATTTCAGAAAAGAAAAGGCACAAAGAAATGAAAATTTTAGTCATTAAAATAGAAGCAGTGATGGGTGGTTATAGATAAGATTTAAAATATTAAAAAATAAATTAGAAAAATAGATCTGATGAAATTATTTAGAATACATCCAGCACCACAGTTCTAATACACAGAGAAAAAACCTGCAAAATTTACCGAAGGAGTAAGAATCCTTCTATCCATCAAAATGATAGACCATTTAGTGGCGTCACTGGATACATTCCAGAAGTTCCAACGTCCCCAGCTCCAGTGTTATGCAGTCAATTTTGCAGTATAATGTGCCAAAACACTGATGGTATTAAGTCTAAAACTATCTGATGGTGAAATTTGTTCTTGAAATGATGTTTAACCTCAGGAGATAGGTACTTAATGAAATTATCAATTATGACTCCAGTTTTAATACATATAGCTGAGATTCTAGACAGATATAAGAGGCAAGAAGAAAATGTAAGGGGCAGGAGAGACCGTTTCTCAGGAACTTGGGGTCATTATACAGCATAGCAGGTAACTTGCAACTCCTCTGTGTCTAAATATCTATCCGTGAATAAACAACTTAGCAAGTGGTCATGTTAGTCTACCTTAGTAAAAATGCCATTTATTTCTTTCACCAATAAATAGAGCAAATACATGTGTTCTTGTGATAGCAGTATTACTGATGTAGCAAATCTCACATTGCTGCTATAATTTCTGTATTTTTTAATTTTTATTATTATTGTTTATTTGAAGGAAGGAGGGATGGAGGAAAGGGAAGAGAGAGAGAGAGAATGCACAAGCAGGGGAGGGGCAGAGAGAGAGGGAGGCAAAGAATCTAAAGAAGTCTCCATGTCTGAGCTGTCAGCACAGAGCCCAACAGGGGGCTCGAACCCACAAACTGTGAGATCATGACCCGAGCTGAAGTCAGACGCTTAACTGACTAAACCATTCAGGCACCCAGAATTTCTTTACTTTAAAAAGGAGAAAATGAACTCATGAACACAAAACTATTATTCTTTACCTCTCTGACATGAATTACAAATTCCCCAGAGGGGAAGCCTCATAGTCTTATGGGATAAAAGAGGAGATGAGTCTTTTGTTATGAATCTGTGATAAATATGTTCTTCTCTGGTCCAATTATTTGCTGAGACACACATTGGTATACATCCATTCCTTTAACTTATTCCATTAGAACAGATATTTCCCAAAAAATAATGACCAAAGGCTAATCTTTTTCTTAGTGCAATCACATCTTTCATGTCAAAATGTAAAATGAGTCTAGTTCCTGAGGAGGCTTTTAATTACAAGGAAGTACCCTGACTTCCTCATCCTCTGTGATCTAGCCAACGTAATGCAGCCTACCTCACCATTATGCACAAACTGTCCAAATTGTCCATTGTCTCTCTTCCCCCAGATTTCTTGAGAGGTAACAGACATTTAAAGTGTGCAATGTGACGGTGATGTGATATATGTATCACCGTGTATCCCTCATTGAATTAAACAACACACACATATGTATATATGATGCATGACTATGTACGTATGGTTATATGATACCACAGAGTGTTTGTCTTTCTCTGTTTGGCTTATTTAACTTAGCACAGTCTCCTACAGATTCATCCCTGGTATTGCAAATACCTGAGCTCTTTGTTTTTTAAGATAGAATAATCTTCAGTAGTACCCAATTTAAACATAGGTAAAGGACCCAAAGAGACATTTTTGTAAAGAAGATACAAACGGCCAACAAGAACATGAAGAGACGCTCCACATCACTCATCATTGGGGAAATGCAAATGAAAACCACACTGAGATAACCACTCACACAGGTTAGAGTTTCTAACATCAGAAAGACAAGAGATGACAAATGTTGGAGAGGATGTGGAGAGATGAGAACCCTCATGCACTGTTGGTGGTAACATCAATGGGTTCAGCCAGTGTGGAGAATGGTACGGAGTTTCCTCAAGAATTTAAAAACAGAACGGTTACATGGTCCAGCAGTTCCACTTGTGAGTACGTATCCAAACGAAATGAAATCTTCATCTCAAACAGACATCTGCACTTCGATCTTTATAGCAGCATTATTCACAATAGCCAAATAATGGAAACAACCTAAGTGTCCCTCAAGGAATGAATGAGTAAAGAGAATTGTCTACAATCTTGATAAGAGTCGCTCTATTTCAGACATTCAGAGAAATGAATCAGAGATACCGTATGATTAACTTTGTGACTTACGTAAGTATTCTATAAGGGACAGAACTAGTATAAAGATGTTACATGTTCTGCTTCATGAGGCTCTTCCTCATAAGTGTGATACGGTAATAGTACTAATATAACACGCCAGAGGCTTAACTGTGGCCATCAGAACTGAACTCTGATTTCTTCCCTTCCCTTCCCTTTCCCTTTTCCCTTACCAGTTGTGTTTGTTTGGGCTTAAATGCTACAGAATGTTTTTAAGTTTCTTTATACCTAATAAGGAAAGTGGGGAACGTGACATGCTGGGCAGGCTTGGGAAGGGAGGGTCTCAGGACACAGACGAGCGAGTGTGGTATGTGAGGAGAGACTTCAGGCTGCTTGTCCGAGGCTGTGTAGTACCTTCTGAGCACTTGGAAAACACAGTCAAGGCATTTAGAGAATTCCATCAAACCCGAGTGGTCTCTGATGAAAAGATATAATACATCACTAAGGAAAGTAAAATCTTCTCTCTAACCTGTGACTCAATACTAATTGATTTCAAGAGATATGAGTGTGAGGAAATGTGTAATTTGGAGTAAATAATAGTAAGTTAATTGGAAATTATTTTTGATTGTCACAGTATGTTTCTTTTATAAGAAAACCATTTTGAAAGTTGGGACTTAGGAAGTAGCTTCATTTTCTGTAAATTAAAAAAAATTATTTATTTTTGAGAAAGACAAGCAGAAGCAGGGGAGGGGCAGAGAGAGAGGGAGACACAGAATCTGAAGCAGGCTCCAGGCTCTGAGCTGTCAGCACAGAGCCTAATGTGGGGCTCGAACTCATGAACTGCGAGATCATGACCTGAAACTAAGTTGGATGCTCAACTGACTGAGCCACACCCGTGTCTCAGTGGCTTCCTTTCCTACACTCTGTTACCTTTGGGTAGTTCATCCTTGTCAGAAAATGCAGAATTGTGATGGGAAGGGTTAAAATGAACTAAAGACACCCAGGAGGAATCCCCAAAAGAAATCCAAAGACACAGAAAGGGGAATATGCCCTATGGAGCCACAGGCAGGACTGTGGAAAAGCACGGTAAGTGGACAGCAGAGTGAAAACAGGCAGTGATGAATGGAAAGATAAGTCGAGGTTTTGGTGAGTCAGAGAGTCCAAGGGCTGTGGGGGTGAGGCAGGCAGAGATAACAGAAACATCGTTAAGCATTATGAGTTAGAACTCCTACATACCATTCAGGAAAAGACTGAATTGTGGAATCCTTTTAAATTATTCTGTATGTGTTTTTGACTGTGCTTTTTAAAATGGGATCTGAGTTTTCATTTCAAAATCATATTATAAAAATATGTAACCTATTGCCTCCACCAACACATATATATTCATATACAATGCAGGTATATATAATTATATAGAATACATAATTATCTATGTTTTTAATGTTTATTTATTTTTGAGAGAGAGAGAGAGAGAGAGAGGGAGACACAGAATCTGAAACAGGCTCCAAGCTCTGAGCTGTCGGCACAGAGCCCAATGCAGGGCTTGAACTCACAGACCACGAGATTATGACCTGAGCCGAAGTGGGACGCTGAAGCGACTGAGCTACCCAGGCCACCAATATATAATTATCTAACCATATAATTATATAACATAATGTTTAATACTATGTAATTATATATAATATGTATATTTTTTATGCACACACACCACAAAATAGGATAATGCCAAAGAAAAACACAAAAAGTCTAAATATCAAAAATAATTTGTAGAGTAGTTTACATTATTTAGTTGCTTTTTAATTTTAATGGCCCTTTCTATCTTGTCAACTTCTCTTTTCCAGAACAGCTTTTTGGGGAAAGGGCCACATTTGCAGCACAACTTTATTGGTTTCAGGTTCACATCTAGGAAATGTCATGTTTTTGTTGTGGTTCTATTTTGCATAGTTTTGTTCTTGTATTTCCTGTGCACCGTTGGAGCTGGGCACCAAGCGGAGGAGCAATGGGGAGCTAGTCCATCAGGGGAGGAATCCCTCACCACCAGCACCAGGGGGAAAAAGCTGATTCGACACAAGACCCGAGTCTGATGAACACAAATCCAAGGCTCACGAAGGCCCTGGCCTCAGACGACTCTTTCACAAAGTTCATCCGTCATTTGTTTTTTCTTCTCATCCTTCCTTCTTCTGTTCCTCTTCCTCCTTCCTTTCTTCCTTTTTCTTTTCAGGTTTATCAAGATATAATTGACAGAGAGTAAAATTCACCCTCCTGAGTGTAACGCTTATGAATTTTACAAACATACGATCAGATACCCACCACCCCTACCGCCACCAGAATGCAGAGTCACAGGTTCTCCTGTGCCCTTTGTGTTTACTCTCCTTCCCAGGCCCAGCCCCAGAAGATCACGAATCTGTTTCCCATTTTCCTGGTTTTTGCTTTTTCAAGATTGTCATATAAATCACACAGAGTTTATACAGCCTTTTGGATTCGGTTTCTTGTATCTTATCATGATGCACTTAAGATTTATCCCTGATATTGAATGTCCTTTATATTGTTATGTTGTATTTCATTATATAGATATCCCACCTGCCTGCTCATAAATAAGTTGCACTGCTTCTAATTTAGGGCAATTATAAATAAGCCCAATTTCAATGTTTGCATGAGTATTTTGATATACCCATATCTTTTTATTTCTCTTGGATAAATATCTGTGGGATTGCCAGGGGATAGGTGGGTGTCTATTTAATTTCATAAGAAACTGTCAAACTGTTTTTCCAGAGTGGCTATACCATTTTCCATTCCCACCATTAACCTCCGAGCATGCCTCTTGCTTTTCATCTTCGCTAGCACTTGGTATTGTCAATTTTCTTTTTAAGCTATTCTGGTAATTCCATAGGTATACATTGTTAAGAGGTTTTGAAGATTATATCTTGAGGAGAATTGCAGAAAAGCAAAATCTTATCAATGAAAATGTGTTCTGATGAGGCATGCACTGTTGATTTATTTTATAATTATTGCCAAAGATTATAAAGAAAGAAACAGCAATGAGATATGGCATGTAGGTTATTACTGGAAGATAATGAATGAATGTTTCTACAAAAGAAGAAAAATCTAGAGACTGTGTGTATTCGGTTAACACTAAAACATATCTTTGTGTTCCATCATGAATTTTTTGCACTTTTAATGATATTGACCTTAAAATAATAAGGAAGAGTAATTAGTTATTTAGAAACTTTTACTTGAAATATTTTTCTGAATTATTAGTGGTGATAAGAATAGTAGTAATAACATATCTAACCTAAGAGAATATTTTTCCAGGAAAAAAGAGACATGTTAAAATTGAGTCTAGTACATACTGGCAAAGGTGCCAAATAAAGTAATTTACATTTCCCTTTGTTTTGCATCTATTAACTGAATTTAGAGCTACTTATACAAATTTATTAGGATGGTATTTTATTTAAGCCAAAATTCTCAGTTTTTCATAGCATTTTTTCCAATTACTTACTGAAATTATTGGCATGAATAATAGATGCAAATAAGGTGAAAGATTTAATTCCCTATTTGAGTCTGAATATTATTATAGGATAAAATTCCACTAGCATACTATAAAACTTTAGTGAATGGCCTCAGAATGCACTCTTAATTCTGGCGAGTCACCTTGCAAATTTGCAAAATTGTTCCATCCAGGGAATAAAAAGAACCAAAAAATCTAACTTGGATTAGTTAGTATTAGGGTCAGCCTTGTCACAATAATTTCAAAAAACAGTGACTTTTAAGGGCAAACACGGGACTGATTTGGAGAGCAGAGACAGAAAACAGAAATCAGATAAGAAATACAGATTTCCAAAGGTAGGTTTTTTAAGCCTCGATCAAACCAGCAGATCAAACCAGCAGATTATGGGCACCCAGGCTCCACAGTCAGAAAGTCAAACACAGTTTGGTGATCCAAACCTGACTGTGATGCAGCTGAGAATCCAGATGAAAACATGGAGTTCTAGATAGGATGGATCCAAGTTCTAATTTTAGCTCTGTCACTTATCAGCTCTGTGACATTAAGCAAGTTATATAAAAAATTCCTTGTTTCAATTTCCCATTACAGTAATAGGGTAATGGTGGCCTCAAAGAACGGGTTAGAAAGTTTTCTCTTTGGTTCTATATTTTAGAAGAGATTGTAGACAATTATTATAATTACTTCCTTAAATATTTGCTAGAATTCACCAGGAAACCCATCTGGGCTTGGTGCTTTCTGATCTGAGAGGTTAGCAATTTGATTTCTTTAATAGCTATGGGTCTATTCATATTGTCTATTTCTTCTTGTGTGATTTTTAACAGATTGTGTCTTTCAAGGAATTAGTCCATTTCACTTGGTGTTTCAAATTTGTGGGCAAAGAGTTATTGGTAATATTGCCTTTTTAACCTTTTGATGTCCAGGGGATCGGCAGTGATGTCCTTTCCTTCATTCCTCATGTGACTGAGCTGTGCCTTTCCACCTTTTTCCTTAGTTTGCTTACCTTACTGGTTTTATTGATCCTTTCATAGAACCAGCTTTTGGTTTCATTTTTTCTCTATTGATGTCATTGATTTGGGCTGTAATTTTTATTATTTCTTTCTTCTGTTTCTTTTTTCTAGTGTCCTAAGGTGGAGGTTTAGATGATTAATTTTAGATCTTTCTTCTAATATATGCATTCAGTGCTATATATTTTCCTCTAAGCACTGCTCTTTCCACATCTTATACATTTTGGTGTTTTGAATTTCATTAAGTTCAAATTATTATTTGTTTTCATTTCTCTTTGACTTATGTGTTATTTAGAACTGTGTTAATTTCTAAGTATTTCCAACTATCTTGCTGTCACTGATTTCTACTTTAATTTCATTGTGATCTGAGAGCAGACACTATGTAATTTCCATTCTTCTAAATTTAAGATGTGTTTTACGGTCCAAAATGTGGTCTATCTTGGTGAATGTTCCATATGAGCATGAGAAGAATATGTATTCTGTTGCTGTTGGATGAAGTGGTTATATCGTTGATTAAGTTTGAGTTCTACTGTGTCCCTACTATTTGTCCATATCTGATAAATGGGTGTTAAAATATCCAACATAATAGTGGATTTACCTCTTTTTCTTTAAAAAATTTTGTTTCAATGTTTATTTTCGAGAGACAGAGAGACAGAATATGAGCAGGAGAGGGGCTGAGAGAAGGAGACACAGAATCCAAAGCAGGCTCCAGACTCTGAGCTGTGAGGACCAAGACCAACGTGGGGCTCAAACTCACAAACCATGAGATCTTGACCTGAGCCAAAGTCAGACGCTTAACCGACTGAGCCACCCAGGTGCCCCTATCTATCTCTTTTTCTGATGTTGTTTTTAGGTGGATGTTTTAGATGGATAACATAAAGGATTGCCATGTCTTCTTGGAAAATTGAACCCTTAATCATTATGTAATTCCCCACTTTATTCATGAATACTTTTCTTGCTATGAAGTCTAAAATAGTTTCTCTTGCTTTTTGATTAGCATTAGCATAGCTTATCTTTCTCCGTCTCTCTACCTTTAAACTATATGTGTCTTGGAGCCCCTGAGTGTCTGACTCTTGACCTCAGCTCAGGTAATGATCTCATGATTCATGAGTTGAGCCCTGCATCAGGCTCTGCCCTGACAGCATGGAGCCTGCTTGGGATTCTCTCTCTCTCTTTCTCTGCCCTTCTCAGACTCATTCACTCTCATTCTCTCTCTCTCAAAACAAATAAACATGTTAACAAAATAAACTATATGTGTCTTTATATTTAAGTGTGTTTCTTGTAGACAACATATTATTGGGTCTTGTGTTTTGATCTACTCTGGGAATCTCTGTCTTTTAATTGATGATTTCAGACCACTAACATTCAAAGTGATTACTGGTACAGTTGAATTGATATCTACCATATTTGTTACTATTTTCTATTTTTCCCTAGTTCTTTCTTATAATTTTTGTCTTCCACATGTTTTCTGTGTTTGTTATTTTAATTAAACATTTTATATGATACTTTTCCTCTCTTTCTCTCTCTTCCTTTTTTTTTTTTTTTTTTTTTTTTTTACTTGTTAGTGGTAGTCCTGGAGTTTGGAAAACACATTTACAACTAATTTAACTTCACATTCACATAAAACTATACTCCTTCACAAATAGTGCTAGCACCTTATAACTATAAAATATTTCTAATTCTTCACTCATTTCCCTTGTATCATTGCTGTCATTTATTTAACTTAAACATAGGTTATGAACATAGCCATATGTGTATGCACACCTACATAAATGAGTATGTTGTTGCTATTATTTTAAAGATTGTTGTCTTTTAGGCCAATTAAAAACATGAAAAATAATAGATTACTTTTTGCCTTCACTTATTCCTTCTCTACTGCTCTTTCTTTCTTTATATAGATCTGAGTTTCAGATCTACATCGTTGTTCTTTATTGGCAATACATTTTCTCATTTTTTGTTTAAGAAAGTCTTTATTTCTCCTTCATGTTTGACATATAATTTTGGAGGATACAGCATTTAGGTTGGCGAGTTTTTTTTCTGTCAGCATTTCAAATATTTCATACTTGTCTCTGCTTGTCTGCACGCTTTCTGAGAAACCAGATGCAACTCTTATCCTTGCACCTCTATAGGTAAGATGATTTTGTTCTTCCGGCTCATTTCAGGATTTTTTAAGAATCTAGGATCTTGTCCAGTTTGAATACAATATGCCTAGGCGGAGCTTTTATTGGACTTTATACTGGTTGCATTCTCTGAGCATCTAGATCTGTAGTGTGGTGTCTGATTTAATTTAAGGGAAATTTTCAATCATTACAGCTTCAGATCTTTTTTTCTCTATTCCTTCTTTTGATTTTCCATCTTTTATTCCCATTACACACATGTTATACCTTTAGTAGTCACCTCAGAGTTGTATATTTCTTCACTGTGTTTTCCTTTTTGCTTTTCCAGTTCAGAAGTTTCTGTTCACGCACACTGAAGTTCAGAGAGTTTTTCGTCTCCTCAATCATGCCCAGCCTACTTAATATATTTAATTAAACTATCAGAGACATTTTTTCATTTCTGTTACAATTTTTGGTCTCTACCCTTTCTTTTTGACATTTTCTCAGAATTTCTATCTCCTTATTTACATTGTCCATCTGTTCTTATATACTCTGAAATTTATTGAGGAGAGCTCTTAAGATATTAATCATAGTTGTTTTAAATTCCTGGCCTAATAATCCCATGTTCCTATTATTTCTGAATCTGGTTCTGATATTTGCTTTCTCTTTTCAAAGTGTGTATGTATCTGTGTGTGGGGGTGTGTGGGTGTATGTGTTTTGTCTTTAGTCTGCCTTGTGATTTTTTTTCTTGACAGCCAGACTTGAACTGCTGTAAATAGGCTGTTGGTAAATTGGGAGTGTGGGAAGAGGAAGCAGAAGTATTCCAAAGTCCTGAGATCAGCTCTCTGACGTCAGGTGAGCCTGTGCCTCTGAGATGTAACCATTACATCACCATTCCTCTTTAGATAGGGCTGGAGGGCTCTAGGGGGCTACAGTGGGCATTTACCTCCCCCAGGTCAGTTAGGCTCTGATAAAATTCTAATGGTTTACACTCTGTTTAAAAAGTTTCTCTTGAGTCCAGACCTTGTGAAAAAAACAGTATATTTCAAAGTTGTTCTTTTCCCTCCTCCCTTTGCTATATGCAGGAGATTGTTTTTCTAATATATACTATGAGAATCTGGTCAAGCTCCTGGAGGTAAAACTCACAATATCGTAGCCCCTCCCCCAGTGATTGAGTTCCCTTGGCATTTTTAACCTTTAGATTTGTCCATTCTTTATCCCCAGAAATTTGTCAAATGTACTTCAGATTTTCCCACCCTAAGAATAGTTCTCTGAAGGGTGTCTGCTCCACTAAATTGTGATTCTTTGCATTCACCTGTTTCAGAACTGAGGGCAGTGGTTTGTCCTCTGACTTCACTTCCTTGATGGGGCTAAGAAGACTTCTTGATTTTTCAATTTGTCCAGCTTTTACCTTTTGATAGGAGGGGCGACTACCAGGCTTATTACATGCTGGACCAGAAACTAAAAGTTGTCAGTATCTTTATTCAAAAAATCGGTATAGTTTCTACATTATTAGAGTACTAGAAACCTTGCTTAGCAGAATGGTGCACAGAAAAGAGAAGCAATGTCTGTGCAAAGTCTGCAAACCACTTCGTTCACTGGCTCTAAACTGCCATTGATGAATGGAGAATATTTGTGATGAGTAAAATCTCAAACATTTACTCAATATTCATTTAAAATCTATGTTGAGAACCACTTACTCAACATTCGTTTAAAATCCAGGCACTGAAATGGACACCCACAATTACCTACCTTTCCCCACCAAGTCCCATTAAAACGGCAGAAACACATGAGAGCATGAATTTATGTCAATGCTGACAACGAGAAGGAAAATTTACAGGTGAATTACTAGAATCTGTGGAGGAAAAATTAAAGTGAATTTTATGGAAAAAACTGAGTTGAGGGATGAATTAGGGCAGAAGATATCATAGCCAAGAAAGGGAATAGGAGAAACCAAGAGCCACTGTTGCGTCAGGAAGAGTTTCAGGGTCTCGGCCTGGAATCAACAGGTGTGGTGAGATGTCTGAATAAGTAATTGACTCACTGAACATCTTAGCAGCTGGTGTAAATGCACTATCCCACGTCCTAGCTTCATTTGTACAGTCACTGGAAGAGACGTGATCATGTCTACCCTACTCCAAACTGAAAATTTGGTCTACTCATCAGAGAATACTATCCTCAAGAGATGTAAGTCTGCCTATTCTGGCCCTGAGGAGGGGGAGAGGCCTGTGTCTCACATCCTAGTAGAAAAGTTAGTGGACACTCCTTCCTACACACCCAAAACCCAAGTTTGTCTCTCATGGTTAAAGAAGATATTTGGATCAGTTGAGTTAAGGAATTGTTATCAATGTAAAAAATCTGAAATATGAGCAAATAAAATTCAGTAAAACATTTTAAAGAGAAATAGTTCAATATGAAGTCGGCCTCAAGTGAGAAACACAAGGCTTGATCCATGTTAGGAAATACAGTAAGACACTATTAATAGGCCATAAGAGAAAAACATATCCATATATCTATTTTTATTTATTTTTTAAATTTATTTATTTTGAATGAGAGAGACAGAGTGCTTGAGCAGGGGAGGGGCAGAGAGAGAATGCCAAGCAGACTCTGCCCTGTCAGCTGGGAGCCCAACATAGGGCTTCAACTCATGAAACCCTGAGATCATGACCGGAGCCAAAACCAAGAGCTGGTCGCCTAACTGACCAAGCCACCCAAAAGCCCTTGATTTTCATTACTTAAAAGAAAAAAAGAATCTCTTAGTAAAAGAGAAATAGATACACTATCTTTTTTGTTTATTTATTTTTGAGAAAGAGAGAGACAGAATGCGAGTCGGGGGAGGGACAGAGAGAGAGGAAGACACAGAATCTATAGCAGACTACAGGCTCTGAGCTGTCAGCACAGAGCCTGATGCTGGGCTTGAACCATGCACCATATCATGACCTGAGCCAAAGGCGGGTGCTCAACCAACTAAGCCACCTACGTGCCCTGAAATAGGTACACTATTAACACAGTAAAATAAATATAAATGTATTTCATATATATACATATGAAAATCAATATCTTGTTTAGAAGTATCCCACTGACCCCAACAATAACAGAGGGAGATCTAGTAATATCACTATTACATAGCATTATTCTGTAAGTATAATCTGTGCAATGATATAATAAATAATAATTAAGGCATAACAAATATAACAAATAAAATAGTAGATGAATGGATTCTTGAGAATGCTTTATGAATTGGTCACAGGGTTCTATATATATATGGATATATTTATATCTAGCTCACTAATTTTCCAGTTCAAATTTTTGATGCCTTTAAGTTTTTTTTTATGTGCTTGACTTTTCAGTTTCTTATAGAGGAGTATTTAACAATCTTCTAAAAATGATTGTAGGTATGACTGGTTCCCATTGTATTTATGTTTTCCTTTAAAATTTCTCTTTATGTTATAAAGTTTATACAAGAGCATGGTCTTCCTGGAGGTCACTTCCTTTTTGATTATGTGATTTTCTACCTTTTGCATTAAGAATGAGTTTCAACTTAAGTTTTATGTTACTGGTAATGATATGTCCCTCCCCCTCCATTCCTGGGTTTAATATTTTCTCTACCTTTTCTTCTTAATGATTGAATTCAGTTTTGTGTTAGTCGTATATCATAAACATTTATATTTTTGTCACTATTGTTTTATCTGGATTCATTTCTAATGTCTTATTTTATTTTCAGATTACTACTTCCACTTCTTTGCTTCTTTATTTTACTCCTCCTCCTTTCATATCTGTTGGATTGATAAAGCTTTCTTACACTCCAAACTTTTGTCTCTATTGATTAAGAAGTTATATAATTCATTTGTCTTCATTAAACAGTTATACATTAACTTTCAAATACAGAGATAACTGTGATTTTTAAACAAATCTAAGATTTATTTAGGATTCTTGTCTCCTTCCAAACATAAAAAGACTTTAGCAAGATTTAAATGTTCCTTAGCCTATACTTATATTGTTGTGTCTGAAGTTTTGTCTTTAACAGTTTTTAAGCACACATATATTTGTAGTCTCTGATTTTGCAGTCAATATTTAAATTAACCTACATTTAAAAAAATTATTGTCAAGTTAGCTAACATACACTGCAGTCTTGGCTTCAGGAGTAGATTCCCATGATTCATCACTTACATACAACACCCCAGTGCTCAGCCCAAGAAGTGCCCTCTTCAATGTCCATCACCCACCCCCCCACCCACAAACCCCCTACCCCCATCAAGCCTCAGTTTGTTCTCTTTATCTAAGAGTCTCTAATGGTTTTCCTCCCTCTCTGTTTGTAACTTAGTTTTCCTTCCCTTCCCCTATGGTCTTCTGTGAAGTTTCTCAAATTCCACATATGAGTGAAATAATATATCTGTCTTTCTCTGACTGACTTATTTCACTTAGCATAATATCATCCAGCTCCATCCATGTTGTTGCAAATGGCAAGATTTCATTCTTTCTCATTGCCAAGTAGTATCTCATTTCTATATACGCATATATATGTGTATATATATTTGTGTGTACATATATATATATACACACACACACATATACCACATCTTCTTTATCCATTCATCAGTTGATAGACATTTGGACTCTTTCCATAATCTAGCTATTGTTGATAATTCTGCTATAAACATTGGGGTACATGTTCCCCTATGAATTAGCACTCCTGTATCCTTTGGATAAATTCCTAGTAATGTCATCACTGGGTTGTAGGGTAATTCTAGTTTTAATTTTTTGAGGAACCTCCATGCTGTTTTCTAGAGTGGCTACACTAGTTTTCATTCCCACCAATAGTGCAAGAAGGTTCCCTTTCTTAATAAACTTCCTCCTTATTGTTGATTCTTAAGACTCCTGTCTTCCAACATGGTAACACCTCTTTCTCAAATAAGTCTCTTTTTTTTTTTATGTTTACTTTTGAGAGAGAGAGATAGAATGTGAACAGGGTAAGGGCAGAGAGAAAGGGAGACACAGAATATGAAGCACATTCCAGGCTCTGAGCTGTGAGCACAGAGCCCAGAGCAGGGTTTGAACCCATGAAGTGTGGGATCATGACCTGAGTCAAAGTCAGATACTTAACTGACTGAGCCACCCAGGTGCCCCTCTGTGATAATTTTTGATAATCCTTTTACTGAGAGATTGACGCTTGACAAACTCTCTTCTACATTTTTGAAAATCTTTATTGTTGTATGATTTGGCTGAGTTTAAAATTCTTTGTTTCAGGGTTTTTTGTCCCAAAGAACTTACACCTACCTCTCCAATGTTTTATGGCCTCTGTTGTTGCTGAAAATTAAATCTCCTGCTGCTTATCCAATTGCCATTTTTATTAGGTAACCCAAATTCCCACTTTGGTTGCTTGCTTCCTTTCTTCCCTCCCTTCTTCCTTCCTTTTCTCTCTCTCTCTCATTTAATTCTTTCGTTCTCAAGATTATTTGCAGTTTCAATAAATATGTTTGGATTTTTCTGAATTTATCCTACTTTTTGGAATCCAGTTTCCTTTACTCTGAGGACTCTGTTGTTGTTCAACTCTGGAAAAATGCCAGATACACGCTTTTTAAATTTTGGTTTAATTCCATCTTCTCCATCCTATTTGTATCAGTTAGGGTTCTCCAGAGAAGCAGAACCAATAGCATATACCCAGAGAAAGGGCTTTTTGTTTTAAGAACTAGCTCATGTAACTTTGGGGGCTGGCAAGTCAGAAATTTATAGGGCAAGGTGGCAGGCTGGAAATTCAGTGAGAGTTGAAAGTTGCAGCCCTGAGTCAGACACCCATAGAATAGGCCAGCGGTCTGGAAAACTCAAGTGCAATTTCTTTATTAGAGTCTTGAGGAAGAACTCCTTCCTTTCTGGAAAACTTCTGCTTTTGCTCTTAAAGGCCTTCAATTGATTAGATGAGGCCCACCCATGTTATGGAGGTAATCTGCTTTACCTAAAGGCATCTGAATGTGATTCTTAATCACATCTACAAAATTCCTTCACATTAACATTTAAATCGGTGTTTGACCTATAACTGGACACTATAGCTTAGCCAGCTGATACAGAAAACTCACCATCAGACTCCTTCCACAAATCCAATAAAAATGTGCTGGGATGTCTCAATCTCTTCTTGACAGAAACTGATTCCTCTCTCATATTTCTAATCTCATTTTATTTCTGCTAGATTTGGGGTGAATCTTCGAATTCATGAATCTTTTGGCAGATATTTTATATTATCTAATAATATATTCTTTTAATTTCAAAGACTATGCTTTTCATTTCCATACATGAAATAGATTTAAAAAAAAACATCTTTCTACTCTTATATCATTTCTGTTTCTGTTCCATAGTCTTTGCTTATAAGAAACAAAAATATTATTTTATACATAGATAGTTATTTTAAGGAATTATTTTATCATTTTGAGCATTAAAATCCTATTTAATTTTAAAGGGTTTTGTTTTTAAATTTTGTAAATAAAGTCTGTATCTGAAATTTAAATCTATATCTATGTTTCATTTCGTAGTGTTCTATATTTTTCATACTTTTGAAATTTTAGCTTAAGAACTTATGTTAAGTGGAATATTTACACATTTATTCACATAATATATGCTATTTTGTCCCCCTTTCTGGTCGTCACAATTCCTCTGTCTTCTGGTCTACATGGCCCAGAGTTTCCTAGGAAGTCATGACCCCATGCGGTGGTAGCAATCCCAGGCTCTCCAGTGTATGGTCAAGGGCACCTGAACCCTTGGCATAAAACGCAGGTATCCACCTTGTTAGGTCACCTGATATGAAATACTCAGGTGGGGCGCCTGGGGGCTCAGTCGGTTAAGCATCCAACTTCGGCTCAGGTCATGATCTCACTATTCGTGGGTTCGAGCCCTGGATCGGGCTCTGTGCTGACAGCTCAGAGCCTGGAGCCTGCTTCGGATTCTGTGTCTCCCTCTCTCTCTCTGACCCTCCCCTGATCACACTGTCTCTCTCTGTCTCTCAAAAATAAATAAAATGTTTTTAAAAATTAAAAAAAAAAGAAATACCCAGGCTTTGTTTCTTGACAAGAGCCAAGCTCCTCGCTGCCTCTTGCTGCCATTTTAATAGCTCTCCGTTTTCTGCACTTTTTGCATCCCCAGAAATGTCTATTCTTGTTCATAAGGCTAGAGATATCCTACTGAATATCTCATTTAGATTGTATCTTTTATTGTTCTGTATTTGTATCCTTTGGAAGAGATAGTATGCCAAAGCATTAGTTTGTCATGCCACATTTTAAAGAAATATTTCTTGATGATTCATTAGCTTCACAATACTCTCTACCTCCCCAAATTCCCTAAGCTGGTAAACTGACTGATTTAAATTCCCTTGCCACAAATCCACAGATTTTCCTCTTTATGGTTCCCTAATACCGGTGTACCTTTCAGAAAGAAGGTATCATCAATAAAATAATTATAAATGCCATACTTGATGGCAGCAAGTTTACAATTCCTTTAGAAAAATACTCTTTAGGGGAAACAAAAAGAAAAAAGAAAGAATGAAAAAGAAAGAAAATGAAAGGAAGAAAAAGCTCCAATTCCAAAATGTAGCAATTTTGAAAAACCATTCAGCTTGTTAAAACGGGATCATAGCAATGCTATTCATTTTCCAGACTTGTAACTTTTATTGTCATCATCCTCATTAAATAGCATATAATTGAGTGTTCCTTTGGTATTTGGCATTGTTCTAGGTGTTTTAGTATTTAGCTAAGGAATTAATGAACAGTGGAAGCAAATCAGTACATGAGGTTTTTATCTCTCCAGCAAATAGCCAAAATACACCCAGGGCAGCTTTTCTGGAATTGAGATAGCCCGATATGATCCAAACTGTTATTAACTCCATCACCTCTGTGGTGATGATTGCAGTCCTATAACAGTGCATGTTGCAGTGTTCATGATCATTTATTGAATAATTAATTCAACAAATGCTTACTGAGCACCTAATTTGGGACACACATTTCGCCAGATGGAGAGACAAATTAATCCACATCAATATCTCTGATATGTGTCTCTCTACAACCTCTCCTAATATAATGCTTGGCTTATGTTAAGCCCTCAGTGAATATTTGTTGAAATTAGTGACCGAATCAATCAATAAATGACCTTAAACACCTTTAGAAGAGAAAAGCAATACAATTATAATATATAGCTTTGTTCTTTCAATACAATATGTTAACCCTCTAAGTTTTTATCAGAAAGTCATCATAGGGAAACAAATTAACATACCCGTTAACTGTCTCATGTGGCTCAGCCTGCTTGCTGATCACCAAACTCACTGCCTGTTTTCCTAGGACTTAGAAGGCAACCACACTCCCAGACTTCCCTAACCCTTAAGGAGGTCCTGCCAAAGCAATACGAGCAGAAACAGGGCAATAGGAAGAAGTACCTCCTACACAGGTCCGGTATGTTCTTTTCTGGGAACCCTGTGTTGAAGACGAAGCTCTAGGGCAGACTGAGCAGGATCACGACACCAGTACTCGGAGGTGAGCCACTCAAGTAGAGAGGCTCATATGTCCTGCTGAGTCCACTAGAAACAGACTTTCACTGTGCAAAGCAATTGAGGGTTGAGACTAGGTCTGTTACAGCTGTTAGTGACACCGGAACGAATCGACTCTTCTCTCCGGAACATGTGCCCGTGACAGTGTAAAACTGAGCCATATCATCTCTTCTTACTCTATGTAGATATTATATCACTGCACAGTTTAGCAAATAAGGATTAATTTTTATACATATTTTTTATATACCCACTAAAGACTAAGTTCCATAAGTATTTTAAAGGAAGGGTGCAAAAAATAAAAAAAAAAAGGATAGATTGGTCATTTTATCAGGTTACATGGGCTGGTAATTTTGTGTTTTATTCCTCTTAAAAAAAAAAAAAACACTAAAATGAAGCATCCCTAATAGCCCTGTCACATGGAAGACTGTGGTATTACAAAAATGGTTGCCACCAAATCAAATCTGAGGGCATCTGAGTCCATCAAATTTCCATTCATCTCTACAGTCTGGTCATCGACTGAAAGAACAGTCAGCAGCAGTAAAGTGCTTGCAGCCATTAATCTGAGCACCAGGTTTCTTGTCTGTCTGCTTTTGCTGAACTGTTTCTTCTGTCTGAACTGACCTTGCCTACTTCTTCGTTGGGTTATTAAGTCTTCATTCTGCCTCAGGCATCACCTTCTCAAAGACTGCCCCTCCAAGGTTGGGCTAAGTGACCTTTGTATGTTGGGACTATCTTTGCGTGTCCCTTTCACACATCAGCAGCCCCATCAATGGCACGGACTGTGTCATCATTCAACTCCTGATACCCAGCACCGTGCATATGACATATGTCCGGGCCTTAGTGAAATCTGTGCATGACCAAAAGAGTTACAGCATGGGAGAGCTCACTTCTGGCTAGAGAGGGATAAGAGAATATGAGTAGGGAGGCATAACATATCACCTACTTTAAAAAATAGGCTGTCTTTCCACAGTGTTGTGGAAAGGTAAAAAAGTATCCCAGAATAAGCAGTGCTACAGTTAAGGGTGTACAAGAATTATATAAATATTTAGGGAGACTCTCAAGAAATATTATGTAAAGTAGATAAAATGTATACGTATGTTAGTGGGGACAGTGAAGTCTATAAAGGCATATTATGAACAGATTGTGAAGGTCCCTGAATTATTTGCCATGTGAGGCTACTTGGCCTTGATTTGATTAGAAGTAAAAGATCATTTTAAAAGGTTTGAAGAGGAAAGTGGCATCTGTCATATCATCTAGGAATTACATAATGAGGGCTTGCACTGTGACATCAAGAATAAAATTGGTGGGGCGTCTGGGTGGCTCAGTCGGTTAAGCCTCCAGCTTCGGCTCAGGTCATGATCTCACAGTTTGTGGGTTCGAGCCCCACATCAGGCTCTGTGCTGACAGCTCGGAGCCTAGAGCCTGCTTTGGATCCTGTGTCTCCCTCTCTCTCTGCCCCTCCCCTACTAGCACTCTGTCTCTCTCCCACTTTCTCTCAAAAATAAAACATTAAAAAGAAGAACAAACTTGGAAAGATAAGCATTCATGGGACAGTTAACAAGGGGCTAGTAATAAATTTTAGTTTTTGGTAAAAAGGAGGCAGTCAACGATGTCACCAAGTTTCCAAATCTGGACACTCAGGAATAACCACTTCATTGTGTCAGCTGGGAACACATGCGGCTACACGTGACAGGAACCTAATTTCCAGCAGCTGACACAGTGAGCAGAGGGACTTTAGTGCATTACAAGAGGTCTGAAGTTGAGTGGCGGGTGATGCGGATTCAGTGGCTCAAGAATGAGACAGACATAGATCTATGTGATTCTCTTGGCCTGTCCTTCCTAGACACAAGTCGGAGGCTGAAGGGTCAGCAACACATCTGCATAGGAGAGAAAAATAAGGGAGGAGGGGGGACTTCAGGAGTGGTAGCTGTCCTTTTTTGCCAGAAAATCGAAAGCCTTTACAAGAATTATATACCCTGGAAGGCTTCAGCTATGTTTCATTGGCTAAAGCTGTATTATTTGGGCATATTGAGCAACGTGAAGAGACAGGGTAAGAAAGATGTCTAAATGTGTAGCCTTCAAAGTGCAAAGCATCGAAGAAGAAGAGAGGAGAGAATAATAGTCTACAGTTATATAGCCCAGCATGTCCACCAGAGTTAGGGATGTTAGGAAGGGGATTCCAGTTTGAGATATTTCCATGGGATGGAAACAATTTAAACAGAATTGACTAAGAGATTTCCAAGGACTCTTACAGATTAGTCAGAAATGCTGGCAGGATCTCCAGGCCTACACTACAATAACACTAGCTTTTTTTTCTGTAAACTATCCTGGGTGTTCCAATCAGTCAGCTGGTAAGAGCAGTAGTGGACAGAGCAGAATACAGCTGCACATCCAGGCTCTCTAATACCTTCCTGTCCACCATAAATATAGTGTGAGCCACATGGGAAATGTTATATTTTGGTGGAGCTTTAGTTTTTAAAAAAGCAAAAGTAAGAAAATTAATTTTAATAATATATTTTATATCAACATATACCAAGTATAGTCATTTCAACATGACAATATAAAAACAATATATTTTTCATTATTTTTTTATATTTGGCCTTCAGCATCCTGTATTTTTTAAATGTTTATTTATTTATTTTGAGAGAGAGAGAGAGAGAGAGAGAGAGGGAGAGGGAGAGAGAGAGAGATAGAGAGAGGGAAAAGGAACATGAGCAGGGGAGGGGCAGAGAGAGGGAGTGAGCGTCCTAAGCAGGCTCCATACTGTCGGTATAGAACCAGACTCGGGGCTTGATTTCACAAACCGTGAGATCATGACCTGAGTCAAAATCAAGAGTCATACACTGAACAAAAAGAGCCATCCAGGTGCCCTCCTGTGTGTATTTCACACTTCCAGCACATCTCCATTTGAACCAGCTATATTTCAAGGACTCATTAGCCACTGGTGGCTGTGGGCTACTGTATCAGACAGCACAGTCTTACTCATTGTAAAACATCGCTAGACATCTCAATGAAAACACCAGCAACTTTTTTTATGGATATCAATAAACTGATTCTTATATTTATCTTGAGGCTCAAAAGACACAGAACACCCAACACAATATTGAAAGAGAACACATTTGGAAGACTGATGCTACCTGATTTCAAGATTTACTATATAGCTACAGTAATCAAGACAGTGTGGTATTGTGAAAGAATAGACAAATAGACCAAGGACCAGGATACAGAATCTAGAAATAGACTCCCATAAATTTAGGCAACTAATCTTTGACAAAGGAACACAGGCAATACGCTGGAGCCAAGATCACCTCATTAACAAACGGCTCTGGAGCAACTGGACAGTCACATGCAGAAAGTGAATCTACATAGAGACCTAACATCCTTCACAAAAATTAACTCAGAGTGGATGACAGACAAAAAGTAAAACACAGAAGTATGAAACTCCCAGAAGATAACAGAGAAAACCTACATGACCCTGGGTATCGTGGTACCTTTTTATACACAACATCAAAGACATGATCCATGAAAGAAATAATAGATAAGCTAGACTTCATTAAAATTAAAAATTCCTGCTTTACAAAAGACAGTATCAGAAATGGCACCAACTGGGAGAATGTATTTGCAAAACAGATGGGAAAAGAACCCAAAACATAAAATAAAGGACTGTTATCTAAAATACACGGGGGTGCCTTGCTGGCTCAGTTGGTAGAACATCCAATTCTTGAAAATGGCTCAGGTCATGATCACATGTCATGGGACTGAGCCCCACTCACTGTGTGTGAGCCCCGCAACGCTGAGCTTGGGATTCTCTTTCCCTCTCTCTCTGGCCCTCCCCCCTTCATGCTTGCATTCTCTCTCTCTCTCTCAAAATAAATAAATACAATAAAAATATGAAAATAAAAAATATAAAGAACTCTTAATAATCAACAATAATTGGGGGGCTTACATGGCTCAGTTAGTTGAAAGCCTGATTTTTGATTTTGGCTCAGGTCATGATCCCAGGGTTATGGGATCAAGTCCTGCATCGGGTTCCACACTGGGGATGGGACCTGCTTGAAATACTGTCTCTCTCTCTCTCTCTCTGTCTCCCTCTGCCCCCTCCCCACTTCACTTGTGTTCTCTCTCTCTTGCTGAAATTAAATATGTATATTTATTTATCATATATATGTATATATGTATATCAATAGTAAGAAAACACATAACCCAATTATAAATAGGGCTAAATACCTTAAGAGACCTCACCAAAGAAGATACACAGAGAGCAATAAGCACACAAAAAGATGCACCACAGCCTGTGTCATCAAGGAAATGCAAGGTAAAACAACAATTACGTATCACTGTGTATCTGTAAGAATGGTCAAAATTCAGAACACTGACAAAACCAAATGCTGACAAGAATGTGGGCCAACAGGAAATCTCGTTCATTGCAGGTGTGAATGCAAAATGGCGCTGCCATTTTGGAAGATAGTTTGGTGGTTTCTTATAAAACTAAACATACTTTGACTATATAATCCAGCAATAATGGTCCTTGGTATTTATCCAAATTCATAATTACCAAAGCCTGGAAGTGACTAAGATGCCTTTTAGTAAGGGAGTGGATGCCGTGACCCTCCCCGGCCACTCTGGCCCGTGCAGGGAGAACCGGCACGGGTTCTTCTCCTGAGGGAAGATAAGAGAAAAAGGAAAAAGGGGACAAAAGGGGACGTATGGAAAATAAAACACAACACTCACGGTTTCTGGTTATGCGGAGAGAAAGAGAGCGCGTTCATTGAGAGAGCTGTATTATATACCATTCTCAGGGCGGAAAGAACAAAGCATTTGACTTTACGTCAGAATACCAGGTAAAAGAAACGCCCCGATCTGCCTTCAGCAATGCTGGGAGGTGGAGAAGTAACACTGAATGGGTTTAGATCCTTATGCACCTTGGCCCTCTGGTCTGGCTCAGCATGACTGTCTCCAAGAAAGATATCATCTCCAGCTTCCTGATGCAAATCTTGTTTACTGGCTCACTCTGCTGAGTGAATAATCCTTGCCTTGAGGCAGACAGGAACATGGCGGTCCCCGACAAGTGGATATAAAAATTGTGTACATCCAAAGGCACCTGGGTGGCTCAATGGGTTACGCATATAACTCTTGATTTTGGCTCAGTTCATGATCTCATGGCTCATGAATTTGAGCCTGGAGTCAACTCGGTGCTGATGGATATTCTCTTGGGATGCTCTCTCTCTAGGTCTCTCTCTGTTACTTTTGCTCTGTATCTCTGTCTCTCTAAATAAACTTAAAAAAATGTGTGTATCCAGACACTGGACTATTCTCCAGCACTAAAAAGAAATGATCTGTCAAGTTATAAAAAAGACATGTAGCTTAAGTGCAGACTAGGAAAGGAACCCAGTCTGAAAGGCTGCATATTGGTATGATTCCAACTAGATGACATTATGGAAAAGGCACAAGTAAAGAGCTAATAAAATGATCAGATGGGGAATAGATGGGCAGGCAGAGCCAAGAGGATTTTTAGGGCAGTGAAAATATTCCACATGACGGTATAATGGTGGATTTAAGTCGTCAGGGAACACCAGGAGTGAATCCGGAGGTAAACTGTGGCCTTTGCGTGATTATTCTGTGTCAATTTAGGTTCGTCTTTGTTAAATAATGTGCCACTCTGGTGAAGGATGTTGATAACAGGAGAGGCTATGCGTGTGTGGGGGCAGGGTATGTGTGGAAAATCTCTGTGCCTTCCCTTCAGTTTTGTTGTAAACCTAAGACTGTTGTAAAAAAATAATAACTTCCACCCAAAAATCATAAAAGAACAAGAGAAGAGAGCAGAAGCCACTTTCGTTGTTGAAGCATTTCCATCCGAACAACAGAGAGTGGACTGAATCTTTTGTAACGAAATCGGATCTTAGACTTATGCAATGATATCTCATAAAACCAGAACATCAGGAGGGCAATAGTTTTCTGAATGTTTTAAAAACAGTTCCAAGCCGATCTTGCTTTGTTCCGCTTGCTGGAGAGGGGAGGGCTGACCCCGGCTGTGGAGACGTCCATGGACAGGGAGTTGCAGGGCACCCGATGCTCTTACAAGCAACAGGGTTGATTATCAATGGTATTCTCTTGGATTATCAGGCAAATTCAGATATTTTAGTCGACCATAAATAAAAGGGACCCTCACTGATACTAAGAAAAACACAATGACACCAACTACTTGGTAGTTGTTATAGTTTTCATTTCTGCAAAGCATGAGATGGGGCTTAAGTAACGAATGTGCTTTTCCCTTAGGTGACAGGGCTCCGCCTAGTGCGTTCGTGGAGCCTCCAGAAACCTGTGACCCGGCACTAACAGAGCGGCGTCTGGGGGTGCATTTGGCTGATTTCAGCATTCCCAGAGATAGATCAGTATTCTCATGAGAATCGACTAGTCGTAAGAGGAAATCTAGCTGGAGGTCATCAAACATGTCCTCCCGGAAAGCCATTACTTCTTTATTCTTCTAGAGAAATCTGACTTTTCTTTCAGAGGCCACCCCAAAATATCACCTCCTCTGTGAAGCCCTTCCTTATTACCTCCAGGCAAAAGTCTACTCTCTTTTCTCTCTCCTACCCCACCATAGCTACAGTAAATAACTGTTATATCAGATGGATTTTTATAAAATACCCACTCGGGCTCTCAGCATGGATCCACTGTGTTGGTGAAGTCTGTGAGCCCGAGCTTGAGCCCATAATAATAATAAAGCCCTTTGCTTTTGCATTAAAAAAATACCCATATTTTCCTAATTAAATATGTAATTCCTAAGAACACAAATTTAAGAAAAGCTTCTTTAGTTATTGTCTTTGGACTGGTGACCATGTCTGATCATTAGTGGGCCCTCAATAAATGTGAAAGCTGATAAAATTTTCCTAATTCTTTATAATTTCATAGCTTAAGTGAGGAACATCAAACTTTTCATTGACAACATGGGGCAAAATGACCTTTCCTACAACCTTTCCAAGTTGTGGTACAAATGCAGTGAAATGTTTATTCATAAGAGACCTATATATAAAGTATTAATTCAAAAGTCACTCTGCCTTTAAAAATAACTGACTTATGCCAAATGTTGCTGTATCCTAAGAATGTTAGTCAGCGCTCCTACAGGGCTTGCCAGGTGCCGGACACTATTGTCAGCACTGTCATATTTGAACCCACTTAATCCTTAGCACAACTTTGAGAGAGTTTCTATTATGATCATCTCAACTCTGTGCTTTAGGAAACTGCATCACCAAGAGTTCAAGTCATCTGCCTCAGCGGGGAGACTCAGGCAGCAGAGTTAGAATCCAGCCAGGCATCCAGTGTTCAACCTAAGTGCTTACCTATCACAACACACTGTCTTTTCATGAGGTTAACGGGATGGCAGGGAGTGGCCATGCTTCCCAGCAGTAATGGTAGGAAAGCTGCCAGCCCTTCATTTTATCACCACTAAACAGGGCTCCTTAGGGACCCTCCATCCAATGGTTGCTACACTTCCATCCTCAGAGGAGCATGCTTTATATGGACACGCAGAGGACAATTCAGATGAGTATCAGAACAACATGACTTGAAAACACGTACGAGAGAGAACAGACGGTAGCAAGCTTCTGGGGTGGGTGTGGCCCTGCCTCAACTCTGTGCGGGTCCCCAGTAGAGGTGAGTCAGTGTCTCCTTGAAGAATCCATCGTGCCTGTAGGTGACACCAAGAAGCCTGAGTTGTGCTTGTGTTTCCACAGCAAGTTGAACAGATTTTTAAATTGCGGTTTGTTTTGTGGAAGAGATGTATAATCACAGAATACTAATGCTGGCAATGACCTTAGCTTCGAATGGAACAGCTTCATCATAAAGAGTCCATGCCTGGAGGGGCAATGTATCTTTTTATGATCGTTTAGGCTTTTGTTTTTACAATGACAGCATGTGGTAGAAATTTACAGTATCTCTGGGATTCACCATTTTGAAAACTTTGCAGCATGGAAATTAACTGCAACAATACTTCATGCACCCCCACTGAAATGGCTGTGTGGTGCATGCTCAGTGACTTTGACAATTTTAGTTAAACACTTCTAGAGATTGGGAACAGATACGGGGGCTCACGGGTCACGGATCCCAGTGAAGTGAATAGGCACCAGGGTAGGAAGAGAGACCAGGGAGATGTGGCTTCAGAGGGACTCATTTTTGCCCTGGATATATTGCTGTGTTTCTATCTTCATGATTTCCCTTTGAGATAATGTGGGCTTTAGTGATAAAAATACCCTATGCCATATGTGAGAGACGTGTTGCATTTTAGAAATCTCAAGTGATAGAGGTTTGCCTGTCAAATGAATGATATAAGGGCTTCTAACTGGCACAAGAAAGCAGTCTTTCTCTTAAATCTCCTCCTCTGGCTTGAGCACATATGCTCAAAACTAGTCACATGTGTCTTATGCCTTTCTCTGCCTTAGCGATTTTTGAGACTCTGAGTTTTCTGCTTGGCTGGTGCACAGTTCTCTGCTCCTTATCAACTTGGCAGCTAAGCCCAGCTGCCTTCCCCTTAAAGCAAAACCAGAGCTGCTCTGCCCTCATCCTTCTCCTCCTGGAGTCTAATCAACTAAAGCTGATCAGGAGCTGCTTACAGTGACATCAGGGGCTTACGTCGTAATCACCGATAAAGCAAAGTAATAAAAATGGAGATGATTTTCTGCAGCGCTAACAAAAAGAGAAGGGATTTCTAAACACGATGCCAAGTCTCCCCTGTGTCAAAGCTAAATGAGGCGGTGATCAGAAGGGGATTTCAAAAGTCGTCGCTCGAGTTCATAATATTGGCTACTTACGAATGGACAAAGACAGTCATAGAGTGGAAATGTAAAATATTTACCTGGTTTTAGCTAATAGACAATACTTTTCTGAAGGGGAAACCTCCTAGAAAGAGATTGCCTTTATAATCCCGAGGGAAGGAAATGAATGTTAGAAAAAGAGCATTGAGACAGCATGCTTTTTCAAATCAAACCACGTTTCATCTCAGAGTTATGAGCGAGTTCCCACCAACATCGCCACGCAGGCAACACAACCAGAGGTCACCTTCTAGTACTCGAATAGCAGACATACTAGTACCATGTGACCTTGGAGATTATCTTATTCAATATATTATTGTTTACAGTGGCAAAGTAACTTGTTCAAGGTCATAATTTAGGCAATGGCGGAAATAAGAGACTCATATCATTACCGCAGTCCTCCATGTGGGCACCAATACACTCCTACCTCTTGGTCAAATTGAGACTCCAAAGGCAAAATATAGTTTTTTCAAACAAATGATCATTTCCTTAGTAAACGTGTGTAAACCATCCTTTATGCCATTTTAGAAGCAAGATGTGAGAAGTGTCCTCTCCAGATATCCTTGGAAATTTTGTCTGAGATCCCAGAATCACTGAGACTTGCCTTTAGGATGTGTTCATTTTTTCTGACCCTCTCAGAGACATGAGGAAATATTTTTAATTCCATTAGGTGAATGATAAAAACTCCAGATACTGAAATTTGTAACACTGACTAGTGCATGTCAAAGGCACATACCATAGAAGCATGCAGAGTTCATCATTTCAACAACAACAAAACTGCCATAAATCAGTAGAACTTAAACGGTGATTTACTCAGTAGGACCTGTACCTCACATGGAATGTATACTTTGGCCAGAAAGTGGTGCCTATAGAACAATTCCCACGCATGGAGAATACGGCTTATACTTGATGTGGTCTTCTGTATTTTCAAAGTCACCCACAATCATGCATATTTGGATCCAGGTTGAGTGTAGGGGCTGACACCCCATGCCGAGCACTCTCTGGGGAAGAATGAAGACAACAGTGTGTGCCAGAGTCCTGGGGGACCCTTGCACCCCAGACTCCACAGCAGCCTTTGCTCACCCCAGACTAGGATCTCGATTAATTTATTTATTCCCCCAATACCATGTGAACTCTGACATATGACAACCACTATTCTAGATGCCAGAAAGTCAATGGTGAAAGCAAAATAAATAAGGTCACGGGCCAGGTCTTGACTTCATGATGCTTATGTTCTAGAAGGGAAGGTCAGGTAATTAGCACTTAAACACCTAAATGAGGTCATTTTATATTTTATTTTATTTTTAAATGCATATTTGTTTTTGAGAGAGAGAGAGACAGATCATGGGTTGGGGAGGGACAGAGAAGGAGAGGGAGACACAGAATCTGAAACAGGCTCCAGGCCCTGAGCTGTCAGTACAGAGCCTGACATGGGGCTCAAACTCAAGAACAGTGAGATCATAACCTAGGCTGAAGTCAGATGCTTAACCAACTGAGCCACCCAGGTACCCCTAAAGGAGATCATTTTAAATGTTTATTTATTTATTTTGAGAGAAAGAGACAGAGTGAGCAAGAGTGAGCATGCGAGCCCATGAGTAGAGAGTGGGCAGAGAGAGAGGGAGAAAGAGAAAATTCCAAGCAAGCTCTGCACCAACAGCATTGTAAGTTCCCCCAATATGGGACTTGAACTCACGAACGGTAAGATCCTGACCTGAGCAGAGAACAGTTAGTTGGACGCTTAACCAACTAACTGAGCCACCAAGGTACCCTGAGGTCATTTTAGATAGTGAGAAGGGATGAGAACAAGAAATCTGAGTCATGGGGTAGAGTGTAATTGATGGAAATGGCTGAGAGCAGCCACTTTCCTTTAGACAGAGTAGCTGAAGAACGCCACTTTGAGATGACATTTAAGGCAGAACAGGTGTGAGAGAGAGCCAGCAAGAAGAAGATCTCGGGAAGAGAGTCTCCAGTAGATGTCTTAGGAAGAGAAGGAGCTTTGAAGGAAGAAGCTGGCCACTGTGGCGGGTGCCATGAGTGTTCACTGGTTTTCTGCACTCCTTTACCCCAAAGCTAGAGAACTTCTCACCTGGGACATTCTGGTGGGAATGTCTTCCTGCATGGAAACTAGAACCTGAAATCTCTTGCTTCTGCAGAGCTCCTATGCCTATGCCAAATAAGGTAGTAAAGGTTATGAGCGTATATCCCAGGTCAGACCGATTGGCCACACCTTGTCTTTAGAGCTAGAAATGTACAAGGGCTAGCAGTGATGGGGGTGCCAGCAGAGGCCTCGGAGGTCTAAACTAGTACCCACAGAGGAAGCCTTGACACTAGTGCTCACGACAGGCAACAGTATGTCTCATGAGCGTGGACCTGGATATTCTGTCAACAAGACTCCCTCTGTTCTTCCCAATTTTCACTGCCTAGTTCACTACAGTTCTCAGTAAATCTATGAAAATCGTAATAGCCTTCCACAAGTGTTACGTTAGGCTTGAATTATTGAGTTGGTTTGATTATAGCAACTAAAACCCTTTTCAGATTGACATAGCGATTGGCTCCAGGAGTGGCTGCCCAAAACAAACCATCATGGAGGGCAGGGGGCTAGAACTGGGTTTCTGCTTTGGTTAGAATGGAAGGCAATAAAAATCCACTCGCATGAGGGAATCTGTCCTTAGTACTTCATGGGAGGCAGTGGTGGAGAAACCGATTTAATTATCACCTGCAGTCGTCTGAAATGAAGCGCCATCGAAGGCAGAATTTTGGGGGACTGAGTGGGCCCTTCCAGAAAGGAATGGCTAAGTTCAAGGACTATGGATATGAGTGGATGTTTCTAACAATGCCAGGTAGCTAAAGAAAAAGGACCACAAATCTGAGGTTCCTACATTTTCTATACAAGTTGTAAATGAATTCTTATGACTTTTTTTTTAATGACTGTATTAAGAAGAATCTCTCATTTCCTGCCATGGGGAGGCTGAAGTATCTTTGTTCTTGTTGCAGCAGAAGGCAGATCTAATGGGCTCTATGATTATAAGCTCACTTAAATTTACTGTCTCACTGTGGTGCTTGGGTGGCTCCATCAGCTAAGCATCTGACTCTTGGTTTTGGCTCCGGTCATGATCTCATTCATGGTTTGTGAGTTCAAGGCCCATATCAGGCTCTGTGCTGACAATGTGGAGCCTGCTTGGGATTCTCTCTCTTCCTCTCTCTCTGTTCCTCCCCAACTCATTCTCTCTCTCAAAAATAAATAAACAAAAAAATTTAAATCTACTGTCTCACAAGGTTTCCTATGAGAATTTGAGGACATTTACAAGAAAGTGTATTTGACCTTGAGTATTGGAATGATATCTTAAGGAAAACTTGAGGAGATTCAGTGTTCTCTGAACTATTCCTGTCCCGACCCCTGGCAGCACTTAAACACTCATTAATTCTCTTTGTGAAATGAGCAGCCCCCTTTCTCTTATCTGGAGTGATTTACTGATTTTTCCAAAGGCTTAGAAATGACCCTATTCAGGGTCACTGGCAAGGAGAAGCCAACCTCAGGCCCTAGTAGCAAGCAACTCTCATTGTTTCAAGACTCTTATTAGAACCAACTCCCAGTGTCTCCCCAGGATTGGTGCAAATGCAAACTTCACCTTGGGAGGACAAAGCTCACAACTCCCGCAAACTATTAAAACTTTTTAAATTTATTTTATTTCTGAGCAATATATGTGGAAATAGACTCAAGTCAGGAGGGTAGGACATTACTTTGTATCAAGTTGAATTGACTAATATATATTCACTGATCAGGGATTTTTGACTGAATATTCTAAGTGGGATAAACACAGCTGATTCTGTATTTTCACAGGGTTAGTTGATCAAATCCTAGATGTAACGGTGACTATGTTTCTGAAGGGTTCTTAATACAAAGCACCAGACTCCCTAACTGAAGAATAACCCCAGAAAGGAAGCAAAGGGTACAGATGGTGGTAAATGTCACCTATCTAGATAGGGGGCCTACTGATAGATACCCCTAGGAAAATACAGTTTTAGGTCTGTTAGTCAGGTATGGATGCTGACACCCCACCCCAGACTTGGAAACTATTTCACAGAATCACAAGAGTGCTGGATCAGGAAAGGCCTCTACAAATTTCCCTCCACGTACCCTTCCTCCCTAGGCCATAGTTCTATAACTACTCATTTTTATTATGGTGCCCACAATCTAACTACATAAACTAACTTAAAAATAGCAAATAATTTTTTCTCATTCCTAATGCTTCAAAGGCTTTTCAAAACTTTTCTTTAAGATGCTTTAAGAAAATTAAGAACTGTAATAATACTGACTGAAAGTTGGTCTGATTTTTCTTACTACTCACCAGTAGTTCTAAACAAAATCAGTGATAAATTACTCCTTTCTGACAAGATCTTTTGTTGATTTAAGTTTGAAACAATTGCTGCCATTAAAATTTAACAATATATGAGCTTTAAATTTACTTATTTTTACCCATCCTTTAGTAAATACTGTGTTTTTATCTGATGAGTAATTCTGAGCACCCCTGTAAGTAGTTAGCCCTTGACCGATGCAGACTCCTCTCTATACATTTGATTCGAAAGCCAGTGTGTAAATGTTTAGCGCTGTTCAAGTTTGTTTGAAGCACAATTTGTATCCCCAGCCCCTGCTGTCTTCTATATCTTGGCGTTTAAACCACAGATTCAAAGAAGCATGATGTCACAGGACTGCAGAGGCAAAGAGTCTAACTTCAATGTCTCTGATTCTGCCTGCACAACGGAGTTCTCATCCATGCTTTGTGCTTGCAAGAATGGAGCAGAATGCCAACTATAAGATGCAGTACTTTTGTGTTCTCAGTCTCCATTTCAGGTCAGGCATGAAATATTTTGCTGAATTTCAATAATATCTTTAAAACACAAATTTATTCTTCCTTTTGACTTATTTTACGAATTAAAGGACCAGCAAAAACAATTATTATACTGATTATTACCTGGTTATTATGGGAAATAATTTTATCATACAGAGGAAGGGGTATTAGTACAAGAATTCACTCTGGATACAAAATACCCATTAGCCCTAATCATATCTCCTTAGAGAAAACTAAGGTAAAAAACTGGGGCAGCCTTCAGTCTTAGGTCCTGAACCTGAAGACAGGGTAGAAACCTGTTAATAACTCCTGTGGCTGGCCTTTCTTGCCGGGACCCATTTTTCGACCAAAGCCTGCAAGACTATCTTGTCCTTATCCCCTTTTTGACTTCTGATACCTGCCTTTCGGCTCTCATCTGTGACCTGTGTTTTGTAGAGGCCCAAAGCCCTTGCGTAATTCTCTTCTTGAACAGAAATAAGCACGTACTTGTAGAGTCAAGTACACTCAGCCCCAGAAGTCAAAATACCCCTAGCTAATTTAAAGCCTCTTACCCAAACTACAATAGTTTAAAGCCAACTATACAAAGGTTAAGAACCTGCCCAGATCAACCACCACACCCTCATCAAAGCACCCTGACCACACCCAAAGAAGGCCCAATATCACAGAAGCTGGGTCCACCAAAACTGTAGCCTATCTGTATTTTGTGAACCCAAATTCTATTCTCTTAAAAAATGTCTCAGGGAAGACACTATGACATAAATCTTCTGGAATATGATGGAAAAAATAAAGCAACCATAAAGAAAGGATTGCAAGAATGGATTTATTATGGCCTATCCCAACGCACACTTGAGACCAATCTGGTCCCTGAAAAAACCCAAAAGATGGAACCACTCTGAAATCTTGATAAACGCTTGTGGGAATTGAGGGTAGTGAGCTACCTCTTTGGGAAGAACTTTATGACTGTGTTTGGTAGCTCAGAGCTACTGCTGAGTGGAAGACCTTGCCGGCAAAAAGAGCTCCCTGACTTTTAGAGGAGACCGTAAAATCTTGAGGTTGTGGAGGCTGAAAACTGGCCCCACGCTGGCAGAATCAAGACGTGGTGGTGACAATGGGAACCCCACCTGTGAATGCCTGCTCATGGCCTTACAGGACCAGAGAGACACACAACCCCGCTGAAGTTTCTCCACAAGATTTATGTAATGCTAATATTCCACATTGGCCAAAGAACAGCCTGGTTTAAGAGACCTCACTGGAGGCAAATCTCCACACTTAATTCTGACATAAGACATTTTATAAACCCAGAATCAAAGAGGAGGGAGCTCTGTAACACTGAGTAACACCCAGGATGCCTGGGTACGGGGGTGAGGGAAAGAGCCGGACAGAGCATTCAGTGTGTCTCTCAGGTCAGTTCAGGTCAGTCTGTGCCGCCAAATGAGCTACTAAACCTTAATTTTCCGAATTTTTTACCTCATGACTGCAGACAAGAGCTGTCTTCCAATGTACCCAGTTATTAGATTATTTTTTCTCATCCTGTTCAAAGGCATTACCTGCTGCCTAAGCCTTAAATGCTGTCATTTTCCAGCAGTGAATTCTAAATCCACTTCTCTTCTAAATCAATGCACTCCCTTTGGGTATCTTTACCCATTCCTCTGGATTCTATTTCTATCTGGCTTTCATGAATTCCAAGTCTGTATCTCCCATCCAAGCGTCTCCCAGGAACACTAGGTTCCATACACCTGATGGTATTCCATTTAACTTCGTTAGACAGATCAATCTCATCATATTCAAAATGAAACCTGCAATCTTCCACTCCAAACTTTCCTTTTCTCAGTAAACAGTATGCATCTTCACACCAGAACAATCCCTTCAGTCAGAATACAGAAAAGCATGGCTGCCTATTCTGAATCAGGAAGTCCAGGGGTCCAGTGCCTGCTCTGCCTGTAAATTTCAGCGTGAGATCTTGTGCAAGTCATTAACATTGTTGAGCCTAAGTGCTATCACTTATAAAATGGGATATTTTTAATTGGAAAGCCTAGGCCTCAGACCCGGCATTACCACTTACTAACTATGTGACTTTGATCGTGAAGAAGTCACAGACTGTGATCGACAATTCAGAGCTGGTGGCTATTTAGGCCGGAAGGGCAGAAGTCTTAGGTCTCAACTTGCTCAGTCCCACAGTGAAGCTTTGTTTGGACCCGGTTTAATTCAGCACCAGTGCCCTGGAAAATGATCAGAGGCAGTTTTGAAAGTTAAATGTGCAAGGGGAGAGCTTCCCGGGCAGGATAACCCCTTCATCTACTTCTTTCCTCCTCTGAAAGGCTTTCAAAGAGTATAGCAATTCCTTTTTTATTTTTTTAACTTAGTCTTCTTTTCAGCTCCAGCACGTCTAACTCTTGTCTCATTATAATTTCACATATTTCTATGAAAGAAACCTGACAGCTACAGAACATTTGAGGAAAGAATGGAAGGAGGGCGGGTGTGTGGGGGAGTGAGGAAGCAGAAAGAGGAGAGGAAGAGAGATGTGCCCATGGCTGAGAGTCCTCAGTGGGCTCTTTTGGGTGATGCTTTCAGAGAGGCCTGCGTCTCAGCCATATGGCAGCACAGTCTCTTGGCATTATTTTCAGAAGGCATCCAGAGCATTAATAGAAAACGGGATGAAATCATCTCAGCTTAAATAGCAGAGAAGTAGCCCAATTTCACCCTGAATCAACTAAACATTTAGTTCCTTTACAGGGAGCTTTAACTGATGCTGAATGTCTATATCTCCACCTATATTCACTGCAATCCATGATGCATGTTCTTGCTAGAGGCACCAAGTTCTTACTAATGTATTCATTCATTTATTTCCTACCTCATTCCAAAGAGTACATTGAAGGGGACTATAAACTGACTGTGTGTCCACATCTCCCCCAACCCAACTCATAGGGTGAAACCTAAATCCTAAGGGGATGGTATTTGGAGGTCAGGTCTTTCAGATGTGATTAGGTCATGAGGGTGTAGCCCTCACCAATGGAACTAGTGTCCCTGTAAGAAGAGGCCAGGGAGCTACATCTCTCCCCCTTTTCATAGAGTGAGGACATGATAAGACATCAGTAGTCTGAGACCAGAAAAGGTCTCGCACCAGAACCGGACCATGTTGGGACCTTGCTCTCCAACTTCCAGCCTCCAGGAGGGTGAGAGAGTAAAGCTTTGTTGTTTATAGGCTATTGGGTCTTGGACACTTTTTTATAGCAGCCTGAACTGACCAAGACAAAGGGATACGCGTTTCACGGCATTTTACATAATGTGTCCTCTCTAATGGGTTTCTGATATGGGAGTTTCATCAAACTATCTGAAAAAAATGATTTGTTTTTCTAAAGAAATAGAGAACCCAGGAGAAGGAAGATTCAGTCCTGTTAATATATTCCACTGTTTCAACAAGTTTATAGTCGTCCTGGTCTCTGTTATCTTACCTACTATTTAGAGTCTCGTGCAATATGTAATATTGATAGATGAATCGTTTTGCAGGCTTAGTATGTTGTAAATTAAACCCAATCCATAAAACTCCATGATTTTGAGTATCATAACTGACATGAAATAGGAAGTACAGTCTTTAAATAAAAAGTGTTGCTTACTGATTTATCACAGTTGAGGAATGGATCAGAAGAAGAATCTAGATGATTTTCCTTCTGTTACTACTACCAACACAGCACAATACACCTTTCCCCTACATCTAAAGTAAAATGTAAACATGTGGTGTCCGCACAATGCACATGCATGTGCAGAAAGAAGTCTGGTGCACCTGTGGATAAAGGAATTGACTCACGACTCATGGTTTCTCTCTTTTACCAACTTCCATAAAGTTACTTAAACTCTCTTGAAGGAACAATACATTTCCTTTTATAAACTTCATGTTCTTAGAGTTGCTGCTGCTGATCTTTTTTTTTTCTTAATACATCTTGGAGTAAGAAGAATATTGGGTTTGACCACTACTACAAACAGGAAGCTGGCAGCGGTCCTCAGGAGAAATAGGAACGGGCCATGAAGATGCAATTGGCGGCTCATCTACATCTGATAGATTTAATGGGCATAATTTGATTCTTTCATACATTTTTAATTGTCATTCTTTCCAAAAGGAAAAGTCTATGCAGGTTCAGGTTTATAATATTTGAAATCAGTCTTTTTGTTTTTCTCCCTTGTCTTTATAAGTCTTATCTGTACTCTTGTCTCCTTGGTTCTTTTAAGAATCATAATTGGTATGATTATCGCTGCTATGAGTAATTAGCCGTAGCTTTTTGACACTCTAAATTGGGAATACAGACTCTTCAAGCAGCAGGGGCTGAACAGCTAAACCTTTTCACTTTGAAACTGAAATGGGTGCTGCCAATTGGATTCAGGTGCAATGATTCTAAGGCTTTTGCAGTTTTCACTTAATAAGGTAGAGGAAAGAAATAAAGCAGTTCACATTTCCACATGAGAAACTGAACAGAAATCTCCTTTAATGGGCTAATTGCCTGTTATGACCAATAAATATAAAGAAGTGGGAGATCAGTATATCGAGAACCAGATTTTTCCTCGTTGACTTATCCCGTTGCCTCAGAAAACGCCTGCAATGTTTTAAAAATTCAGACAAGAAAGCTATAATCCTGATAGCAGACTTAAACATCCCCATTACCCATCCTCCCTTCTACCATTAGGATGTTCTAATATTTGAATAAAATGAGAGTTTTGTTCTGAGTGTAGATAAGTTGAGGAGGCTCTGAAATACCTGGAGGGGATGGCACATTCATTTACATAATCATAGGGTTATATTTTATGTTTATTTTGATAATCTAATGTATTCGGTTTTACTTTTCCTAACATTTATATAGCTCTTTTATCTGAATCCAAAAATGATTCAGGGACACTGTAAAAATAATCAAACAATGAAGAAAATATAAAGAGGAAAATAGAATTTATCTGAAAGTCTTCTTTCCAGAGAGTACTGAAATTTACACTATGGTTAATATTCTTCCCCATAAATGAGTTCGTACTATGCTATACATGATTTATAAACCCTTTTTGCTTTCAAGAATGAATGGTGACTAATAGATACTGTATAGCCAGTAAAAACAGTATGTTTCTTCCATCATAATAATATGCCATAATTTATTTAGCTAATTTTCTACTGATAGATACTTAATGTTTGGTCTCATAAACAATCCTTGAGAGAACACATTCAGAACACATTCTTTGGGAAATTTTCTGATTATTCTCCTCTGGTGTGACCATAGACTTATAGGGCTACTTGGTAGTTTATAGATCTAATCCAACAAAAGTTCAAGGGAATACAATATTTGCCTAAGGTTATGAACTTAGTGACAGAACCCAAACAATCGATTTACTGAAGGCATACGGTGAGCACAGTGTCATGACAAGGGATGTGGTGAGCAAAAATGCATATTTCAAGGCAAGAGCACCAAGTGTGTCATTTGGAATCTGTCAGAGTTGCAGCATGTAAACAGTGAGCCATGTAGAAGTGCTTAATAATTATGTAGTTATTATGTTTTAAAAAGCTCACTTGATAAGAGAACTTTTACAACAGCATCCTAACCCCTGCTGAGTCTCTCATTATGTCCATCCAATATGCATCCGGCTATTAATAATGAGTTTATGAATCAAAGCTCTACATGGCATACCTTGTATAAAATTCTTAAACTTTGCAACTCCTGCTGAACCTAAAACAATGCTGGACACAAAATCACCATGCCCTGTTGGTAGAAAAGTGAGTAAAGAGTTCAGATATTCCATAGAGAATTTGAAGCTATTAATTTTAATGAATAGATGATTTACATATTAGAGCTACTGTGCCTTTAGAAGTTATTAAGTATAACACTTTCCAAGGTAAACATGGAACCAATCTTGGATGTGGCAAACGGCTACAGGGCTGGTGAGAAAAGTAGAGCTCAGACAGACAGTGTGAAGAACAGTTGGAAGGACCAGAGCTTTGGTCCCATGTGTCAGGACTCACCTGGGAGTTTACGAGAGGAAGAGTTTGAAACAACGTTACAGTGATGATGACAGGGACCGAAAAGTGTGACCCTTTAGTTTTTCTTTTACAGATTATGAAAGCTGAAGGGGAAAGTGCTTAGGTGAAAACAGACTATTTCATTTCAGATTTGTGGAATATTATTCCATTCTTGCTTGGGAACTCTACTTCAACCCATTAACTGAACAAAGGATGCCCTTACTTAGGCTGATGAACCAAGACGTCAGAAGAGTCTTGCACAAGTATATGAAGGAAATCCTATTTTCTGCAATTCTTTTTTTTTTTAATTTTATTTATTTTTTAATGTTTTACTTGTTTTTGAGAGAGAGAGAGAGAGAGAGAGAGAAAGAGCATGAGCAGGGAAGGGTCAGAGAGAGAGACTCAGAATCTGAAGACAGGCTCCAGGCTCTGAGCCAGCTGTCAGCACAGAGCCTGATGCGGGGCTTGAACCCCCGAATCAGGAGATCATGACCTGAGCCAAAGCCAGACACTTAACTGACTGAGCCACCCAGGCACCCCCTATTTTCTGCAATTCTAAGACTTTAGAGACCATCAAAAATAGACAAAAACACTTGATAGTCATATAGATAAAAACATATTTAGACTACGGACTGTTAAATAAATATTACCAATCTATCTGTTTGATAATGTATCTTATTATAATGATGATAGGTTGTTGATCACCAATCTATAGTTTATTTTCAAATTTATATGTGCTACTTCATAAAATATGTTTAGAATTATACCTAGCATATTAAGGGCTCAATAAATTATAACTATGTATAAATTGACTCAGTAAATATGTATTGAATATCTGTAAGTGAGTACATATAATAAGTACCCAGTATGTTGTAGCTACTTATAAATTAAACATTCTCCTGTAAAAATATCTTTTCTCTCCTTTTCCCCCTTCTCCCTCTGACTTGGATCTGACTGTGACCTGAACTGTTCACCTTCTGGGGTTTGCATCTTCTTCCCTACCTGGCTGGACTGCCCAGCCCATTCTTCCAGTCTGCTTACCTGCCGCTGTCATGGAGAGAGCTTCTCTAACCCCCTACAAACACAGCAATCATCTCCTCCACCAGCACCTACCACTCAGTTTCTTCTATTTTGTTCTAGATTTCATTGTCATAACATTTTCACCACTCGACTTATTGCATATATTTTTACTTATTTATTTTGTTTATGGCCCCCGCCCCCTTCCCACCTACAGAGCATGATTTTGTCTCCTGTAGTCGATGCTGTTTGCCTGGCACTCAATATTCAAACACTCAATAATTACCTGTTGAATGAATGAATAAAGGAGAAGTAAAAGAATGACAACCATCTATTAACTGTTGTGGTTTGCCAAGCAGCAAAGCTAAGCACTTTGTACACCTGTTCACTAATACTCAGAATAACCCTATGTTAAAGACTTTATTGTGGCCACCTGAAAATTTGGAGAAATGTCAGTTACAATTCCCTGACACATGGAGAGAGTTCCTCTTTGTGTCTGGTGAGGAGGCAGGAATAAATTCCCATAGAGAATGAATTCTTAGTAAAAATCCAAACCCTGAGAACTCCACAATTTGCATCGGGTTGATTTTAAGGCAAAGAGACCTGTGCCTCTGTCCCCTGGGATGGGTTTGGGCTGGAGCCCACACAGGCTCCCATAATGTGATTTGGCTTGAGTTATGCACTTGTTAGTCAACTGGAACCTTTACATTTCATCTGGTGTTTGGCCATATAAATAGCCCTGTCTTTACTGGACACAAGATTCTGTCCTAGCCTGACCACCCTTTTAAATTAAATGTTACAAAATCAATGAGGTATCATTAAGGGTACACTGCCTGAATGAAAAAACATTCTAAGCAAAACCTTTAGGTATTTTCTGGGTAGCAGGTTGGGAAGGGGGCCTAATGTTTGGAGCTACTGGACTCCATTGGCTGTGTTTTTATTTCTCCTTACTCTGTTTTGACATATTGATGAATCACCCCAGAATGGCAAATAGTGGGTCTGATGTGAATATCCCAGCTTTCCCATTACTATAAAAACATCCATTAAAATATGTCGAAAGCTATCAATGATAGGGGAAGGTAAGCAAAAGTGGGAGGGCAAAAGAAGGGAAAACAACAGAAAACTAAAAATCTGTCTTATAACTGAAATCAAGATAAATTATAGACACCGCATGCTTCTTTTGTAAGCTACATGCATACTTATATCGGAGTCTCTGTGTTCATGTGAGAATGACTGAGGCCAGCTCTTCATTCGGATACTTGACTTTACAATGTTGAAAGAAAGATCTCTGGTTAGAGCTATTATTTATACAAATCCACTCCAATGAATGGACCCTCATGGTGTATACCATGTCACCCAATGGGTGTGACCAAACAGCCCCTTGGAATTCTTTGTATGGTTGAAGAAGTATTAGATTAGGAGTCAGGTAGAATTGGGACTGTGATCTAATTTCTTTACAGTGTGTCCTTGACATCATATGTGTGTATGCATACATGCATAAATCTATATACATGTGTACATACATGCATAATGCATATATACATGCATTTTTCTACTTATGCATGTACTGTGAGTCTATACACTGTCATTTCTGATTCTAATACATCACTGTATGTTAAAATGCATTTTTTAAATTATGGAATTTAGAAATTAATCTTTTGGGACACCTGGGTAGTTCAGTCAGTTGAGTGTCCAACTTTTGATTTAGGATCTGATCATGATCTCATGGCTCATGGGATCGACCCCACATTGGGCTCTGTGCTGAGCATGGAGCCTGCTTGGTATTCTCTCTCTCTCTCTCTCTCTCTCTCTCTCTCTCTCTCTCTCCTTCTGGCCCTCTCCCCTGTTTGCTCCTGCATAAGTGTGTTCTATAATCTGTGAATTTCACTTGCTGGTTAGTAAATAGACATTACAAAAGAGTTTGTATAAAGAAGGGAGCATTGGGAAGAATAGGGCTGAGAATCATCATTCTGTAACATGCTCTGTTCTTCTGCCTATCACCATATTTTCCTTCTATTATTTCTTCCAACTTCCAGGACAACCATAAATCATTACAGTTAGGAATCCTGCTGTCATCTAAAATCTCCAAGTCAATGTGTGTAAATCTGAAGGCAGGATGTCCTCCTTCAACAAACTGTCACTGTACCTTGCCCGTTTCTCACATTCTTATCTAGACTCAGACTTCTTGATACATCTTAGCTACGTCCCTTTCCCCATTTGCTTTGTATCCCTGAATCCCTAATAGTAGTTTTGGGGGAGATGCCCTGTGTGTCCTAACGTTTGTGCTTGTAAACACGGTATGGATGATGGCAGAGCTTGTGGACACTCGCGAGGAATCCTGAAGGACAGAATGAATAGTCCACTGGAGAGTGTAGAGCTATCCAAGCTGAAAGGACATTGCAGAAACTGGTAGAACAGCCATTATGGAACTAAGGGACCAATGTTACATGGGCACCTGGGTGGCTCAGTCAATTAAGTGACCATCACCTCTTGATTTCTTCTCAGGTTACAATCTCATGCTCATGAGTTCAAGACCCACATTGGGCTCTGTGCTGGCATTGTGGAGCCTGCTTAGGATTCTCTGTCTCCTTCTCTCTCTGTTCCTCGGGTGCTTTCTCTCACTCTCTCTTTCAAAAATAAATAAACTTAAAAAAACATTTAAAAACCCAACATTACAATAACTCGCAGACAACAAGTCCTAAAGACCCATAGATTTCTTGGAAACACACTGGACACTTCAACTAGGACACATGTCTCTGTGTTGGTTCTTTTTGCTCACCTTCCCATTACACATTTATTGTATGTCACAGCATCTCTGGAGTTCTGGGTGAATGACCCACCTGGATAGTTATGCCTCTCTCTTGACCTTAGAGTTTAACTCCTTTCAAATCAAACCAAGAAGTGTGGTGTAGCTGACATCAGTACCAGCTGAGAGGCTAACCCAGTTTTCTCAAATTATGCTCTTATCAGGCCATCTACTCAGATAATCCTCAACTTTCATTTCTGATAAATATACTTTTGGACTGTTTTCTGAGGGCATCAGTAATCCCAGGCTCGTCTATCTAACTGACCTATCATTCACTTCTCATTCCATTTCATTCTTACTGCTTCTGACTTGTTACAATTATTTCTAGTTCCAAGTCTCTGGTCTCATACATTTTCCCCCACATTGCATGTTCTTCCTTCTCCCCAGCTGTCCTCAGAGCACTTCATCAAGGGCCAGCCTGAGTCCCACCTGCCCCTCGCAGTCTCCCCTGCGGCTGAGCACACTGATTTCCCTTTTTCCACAGATTCCTTTGGCGCATACTGAAATTGCTACTTGAACTACTATATTAACTATTTATTCTATGTGAGGCTTAATTAATGAATTCAGTGATGGAAGGCTTCATAATTATTTTTTTCATGCTCTTTTAATTGGCACAGAGCTGGTATTCAGTTGGTTAACTGAATAAATTGAGTTGAATAAATCAGTTGAATAAGTAAATCATTGCTAAAATGAATAAGTTTTTTCAAGGTTTATTTATTTTTTGAGAGAGAGACAGAGTATGAGCAGGGGAGGAGCAGAGAAAAAGGGGGATAGAAGCTCTGAGGCAGGGTCTGCACTAAGGGTCTGCACTAACAGCAGTGAGACCAAGGTGAAGCTTGAACTCATGACCCACATGATCATGAGCTGAGCCAAAGTTAGACGCCAAACAACTGAGCCACCCAGGTGCCTCAGAGGGGTTCAAAATGTTTGAAACTCTGGGGAAGAGAAGGTCAGGAAATCCTTTACTAGCTTTAAGGAAATCAGAGAACTGCAACAATTAGAAAAATCAACTGCCTTTAGCACTGAAGTGTGTGATTATAACAATGCCAGGACACTACTGGCTAGCCTTCGTATCTTTCATATGGAAACCCCAGGTATCTGCCAGGAAGACACTTGCTTCTCTTCCAAAACTTGGGCAAGTGGCTCTTACTAGTGGAATCTCACTTAGAATATGGCTACTACAAAATTCTGGAGCATGGAGCCTCCAGCCAGCCAGCTTCCAGCCTCTCTCTGGTCGCAGAGGAGAATATTCAAAGGGAATGGAGATGACTCTCAGTTTCCTCTGTGTGTGTGTGTGTGTGTGTGTGTGTGTGTGTGTGCGCGCGCGCGCATGCGTGCGTGCGCGTGCCAGAGTGCATATGCACCACCACAGTCAAAGCTAAACATCTGCAGGTAGAAGATGCCAAGAAGACAGAACAAAACCATTTGCCTTGAAACCAGTCAGAAATGCTCAGGAAATTGAAAAATTGAAATGTAATGGAGTGATTGGGAAGCTAAAGAGAAAGAAAGGAAAGTGTGTGTAAGTAGAAATGCAAAAATGAGACAACTATTTACTATAGTAAAAAATTATAAACATGTCGGTAGTATAACATAGGAAGAACTAAGAATGTGTGACAACATATTTTTTCATAAAATAAGTTGATATTTACTAAATATTGAACATGTGCGTATCAATATACCTATTAGTTAGAAATTTGGCAGTTGATTCTTCACAAAAACAAACCTGCCAAAGAATTAAAATATTTTGCATTTGTAGAATGGAAAGATGAGATAGGAAGGTGGAAACAAGAGACTAATTTTTTCTTTCAAAATAATCTTTGAATGCTGAATGGCATTTTAGGTTTTATTTCATGTTATATACATTTGTATGTAATACTTTGATAAAATAAAAGTAAATTTGAAGTGGGAAGATCAGTGAAATGAGAAGTCAAAATCATATCAAAACAGGGGCACCTGGGTGGCTCAGTCGGCTAAGCCTCCAACTTCGGCTCAGATCAGATCTCATGTTCGTGGGTTCAAGCCCTGCGTCAGGCTCTGTGCTGCCAGCTAGCTCAGAGCCTGGAGCCTGTCTTCCAGTTCTGTGTCTCCTTCTCTCTCTGCCCCTCCCCTTCTCATGCTCTGTCTCTCTCTGTATCAAAAATAAATAAAACATTTAAAAATTTTAATAAAAATATCATATCAAAACATAGAGAACATAACCAATGATTGAATTTCAGAAGTTTAAGGGGGAAAGAATTAGGAAAACATTACTTAAAGACACATCAGATAAACAGAAAATAACTTGTCAGGAAGGATAAGCCCACGTGTCTGCAGGTGTCAGGCTCTCAGCACTTTCCCTTTCAGGATCGAATTAATCCACTCCATCGGAACATAACTGAGAGTCAGGTAATGGGGAGCGGGGTCAATTAATTATCTGCAGTGTAGTGGTTTTAGGAAGCGCATGTTCTCTAGCCCTCACAAAGAAATTCTGTAGTAAGATGTTCCAAGCCATCCACATGTTAGCAAACAGTGAATGTTACCATTTTTTTTGGTCCTACCTAAGTCATTATTCATTTATAAAAAGATAGCCCTTTACTCCGACATGGGATATACACTCTGCCATGTTCAATATTTAAAAGTTACAGTCAAAGAGAATATTTCTTCTAGCTTGTGGGCTGGTTCACCTTTCAGAAAAAAGAAGTCTAAATATTTATTCAGTGTCAGTTAGGTGTAATCCTTCAATGGTTTTCCAATACTCCTGGGGTAGAGGCTCTGAAACCTAGAATGGCCTCAGAGTACTAGAAGTCTGGCCTCTACCTTTCTTGGCTACCCATGTCACTCCGTCTTTCCTTCTAAGGCAGCAATGCTCATTTTCACCGCACAAGCTTTTGATTGCAATTTCTTATTCTGAATTACTGTTTCTATTCTTTGGCTAAGTAATTTATATATATATATCCCTTAACAATCAGTTTTAACATTTTTTCAGAGAAGACTTTGCCTGACCAACTTTCTCATCCCACACCAGACCAGATGAGGCTTGCTGATGCTATGTTTCTAGAACACTCTCTTTCTTCAAAGCACCTGACATACCTTATCATAATACATTTTTATCATTTATCAAATTTATCAAAATATAAAAAAATATCATTTATTAAAATTAAAAATACATTCTATTTAATTAATATATTCCAGGTCAAGCCACTGCAACACATTGATAAGGCTGTACCTGCTTTGTTTCAGCACTGTATTCATAGGATCTAGCACCGGAGGTGGGAAACGGTAGGTATTCACTAATATTTTTAAAAATGAATGAATAAATGAAAATATAGTTGTAAGGTTGAAACTTGTTGAACAAGACATGCCTGAGCAAATAAGTTTAATAAATATTTCATTATTTGAAAGGTATCATTATCCTTAAGATATGTGTTTGATTTAAAGAGAAAAGATTCATAGAGCTGTAAGATTCGAAAGAAACGATTTTTTTTCCTTTTCTTATAAGGGATAATATCTGATCATCATTTTCAGGACATACAACTAAGCACTTGAAATACAGTTGCATTTTTGAAAGAGTCAAAGTACTTCTAGGTAATGTAGTTAGCATCCTTTATGGTCCAGTCTAGACCAAATTTTAAGAAAGTAATGATGGGATTTCAATTAAAGCACTCTAAAAATTATAATAGAAAGTAAAGGCAGATTATTTTTCTAAAATCTCAGTGCACAGTTGCAGTTGATGGTGAATATTTAAATGACACTTCTTCTCATAAAATAAAATCCAAAAGTCTCTTAGTTTTAGTTGTTGATTCGGAAAATGCAAAGCAATTTGTCAAACACAGCGGTTTGAAAATGACTCAGATAAAATGAGTTTATGACACTGGTGCATACGGTGCTTAATGATCATTATTATGAGCTTTTACAGTAGTTTTATTTTCTTACAATTATACACTGTTAAATGCTATAGAGCAAGAAGGGCAAGGGAAAAGAGATAATGGAAAAAATTTGTGAAGAGATGCATCTTTGATGCTTCTTGATGTATCTGGATGTTTAAGTTATTCATCTATAGTTTTTTTTGTTGTTGTTCATTTGTTTGTTTTTTTAATGGTGAATATGTGCCAGGGAGTATCTTACTCCCTGGGTTTGTGTTGCTTCTTTTTCCTCCGACATTACACCAAACTAAAGTACTCCTCATAGCCTCGCTCTCTGCTACTTAGCTGAGAGCATATTGTGTTATTAATAAGAAACAACTTTTGAATAGCAAAGCCTTAGTTCAAATGTCAACTGTAGGGACGCCTGGGTGGCTCAGTCGGTTGAGAGTCTGACTTCGGCTCAGGTCATGATCTCATGGTTTGTGGATTCAAGCCCTAGATCGGGCTCTGTGCTGACAACTAGCTCAGAGCCTGGAGCCTGCTTTGGATTCTGTGTCTCTTTCTCTCTCTGTCACTCCCCTGTTCGTTCACTCTCTGTCTCTCAAAAATAAATAAAATGTAAACAAAAAAAATTTAAATGTCAACTGTAAACATTTGGTCAATACACTGATTCTACCCAAATTTAGTTTTCTTATTAGTAAAACAATTCTAAGATTATTTACCTCATAAGCATTTTGTGTCTGTATATTATTTAATATATGAAATACACTGAAAAGTGCTAAACACATAGTAAAGGGGGATGTTTGGAAAAACCTTGAGATTATAGTGGTACTTCAAATTTGAAAAGTTAGAAATAAGAATTAGTTAATCTCTTCTAGCTCCCCTGAATGGTATAATTTTATACCATCTTTTGTCAATGTTTAAATTTAAAGATTTCTTTAGAGGCTCAGATAAAATAACTATGACATTTCTTAACTGTCATTTAAAATTCAATAATAAAGCCAAGAACATCTGCATTTTTGTTCTATAAACAGTACCTTATTTTAATGAGTGGTACACATTGTACCCAAGGTTTCTGATTTTTGTGAGTGCTTTTTGAAAGCCGTTTGAAAGCTGTGGTCAATAACAGAAGAAATGGTTTGTCGCCAGCTGTGTTCAATACCTACAGGCCATTAAAATTCTCCGGATAAAATCCTCCTTTGGTAAATAAGGCAATACATTTATCAGACTGACGGATATAGATAGAATTTATAGATTTCTAAGGAAGCAAACAGGGAACATGTATAAATACAGATCTTGGGAGAAAGAAGACTATGCAAGAACCAATAAGAATACATATTTCTGATAGACTCTTGTAATATTCTGATGCCTTCCTGATCACATTCAATTTGACGAGGGCTTTTAGCTTTTAGAGTTAATATTTCCCAATGACTTCTAAAATTAACATCAACAGAGGGGAAGACAAAGGCATAATAAATAGCATCTGTTTCACAAAGCTGCTTGGTGGATGAAAACTTGAAAAAATATATAAAACTGGAGACTATATAAATGTGCTAATATACACACACGTGCATACCAATTTTAGAGCTAGATGAATACACAAGTCTGTTTTCAGCTTAGGCACAATTCAAGAGGGAAAAGTTTTATATCTGTCATTTGTCAAAGTTTACTTTAGAACCTGATAATTACTTGGATGTAAATGTGTAAATATAGTTGTGAGATAACCTCAAATCAATTAAAAAACTGAAACCTGACTGGAAGAGAGAGGAGCCCAAGAAATAATCAGGATGTATTTGCATAGAAAGAGTAAAGTGCAGATGACCCATGTAAAACAGAAACAACTTTTTGTACTGTTTTTTGTTATCTTGAAATATCAGAGGTGCTGGGAATTTTAAGGCCTCAGTTACTTGAATAATTGTGTATGTATAATTTCATGGTGTATGTATCTGTGAGACATATACCTATAAGAATCTAAATCTATTCTTTGTACTATCAACTAAAAAAAAATATACAAAAAGCATAGAGAAGCATCTAAAGTCAATCTCTTCCACTTTTATCTGTGTTAGGATGAAAATTCACTAGGTGTGGCCTTACCATCATCATTTATCATTGTAACTCAGTACCCTTATTCCAACATCCCCCTAATACCATGAAAGGAAGAGAAAGAAAAAGGAAGAAAAGAAGGAAGAAGGGAAGGAAATAAAGGGAGGAGGGAAGAAAGGAAGAGAAAATAATTGGATCAGTGAAGCTGATGTGGTTGGAAGTAGAGCTGCCTGGTAATCAAAATACTCTTAAGAGTTAGTTATTATTCTAATTAATCTAATATCTGTTCAATGTGAAGAGTATTTGGGTTTGTTTTTGATATTTTAATCACCGGGAGAAATTTCTGGATAGTGACTTTCTGATTGCTGAATTCTCCACTATCTTTCCTATGTATATAAGTCCAATAATAATGTGAATATTATTATTTAATATAGAATGTTGGAATTATTTGTTTTGTATAAACGCAGACAAAACACAGAAATAAATACATTACGGGGTGCCCGGGCCGCTCAGTTGGTTAAACACTTGCCTCTTGATCATGGCTCAGGTCAGGCTCTCATGATTTGTGAGACTGAGTCATGTGGGATTCTTTCTCTCCCTCTCTCTCTACTCCTGCCCCCTGTCTCTCTCCCTTTCTCTCTCTCTCTCAATAATAAACTTTGAAAAACATTAAAAAATATATTACAGTTGTTAATGCAAAGAAAATTATATGTGAGATTTTAAAAATTAGCAATGAAAGCAAAGTTTAGTATTACAGTGCCTGAAAGATCCAGGGAAGGGTCTCAAAAATTATGATATTGTCTTAGGAGAGGAATTCATCCAAATTGCCCAATCCAAAGAAAGAGTATGTTACTTTACTTCAATAACACCTCTAGCACTTCATGATCCTATTGGGAAATTATTTTCTCAAAATGCTTTCTGTAAAAAAAGAAAAAGAAAACAAGTGCTTGAGTTTTATTTTTTGTTTTTTTTTTTTGCTTTAATTAACTGGGTTTTTAAATATATTTTTTCTGTTTTTTATTTATTTTTGAGAGACAGAGACAGCGCAAGCAGGGGAGGGTCAGAGAGAGAGGGAGACACAGAATCTGAAGTAGGCTCCAGGCTCTGAGCTGTCAGCACAGAGCCTGACGTGGGGCTCAAACCCATGAACTGTGAGATCATGACCTGAGCTGAATTCAGATGCTTAACTGACTGAGCAACCCAGGCGCCCCTTTAATTAACTCTTTTAAGGGAATCTGGGTGGCTCAGTTGGTTAAGCGTCGGACTCTTAGTTGTAGCTCAGGTCATGATCTCACAGTTTGTGAGATCAAGCTCCACACTGGGCTCTGCCCTGATGGCATAAGCCCGCTTGGGATTCTCTCTCTCCCTATCTGTCTGCCCCTCTCCTGCTTGTGCATGCTCTCTTTCTCTCTCTCTCTCTCTCAAAATAAATAAACTTTAAAAAGTTTATAATTGCTCTAATGCACATATAAATGCTCATTAAAAAATAATAGGTGATCAGATTTAAAAGTAAAGAATGTTCAGATGTTGCATTTTTAGAGTTTCACTATTTTTATTTCATATCAATATTCAAACTCAACAAAGCTCTAATCAAAACAATAAGCATATAATGTTAGAAACACAACATGACCTGGTTTTAAAATTAAAAAGACATTATGTTTGCAACCCAGATGGAGTCACAGGTCAAAATTCACCTTCCACCAGAGACTAAGATGAATAAAAAAACAAAATATGAGGAAAATTATTAAAAAACTGTAAGTCATGCAAGAGAAGACAATTATTTCTAAGAAATTAGAAACAAATGAGATGATCTCTTGCATTTCTCAGTTTATTGCCAAGGGAGTATTTCCAGGTCATGACATTATATGGGAACCATGATGTGCCCAGAGGTCTCCCTGAGATGAGACAAAGCTAAAATCCTGATCACGAATGACAGCTAAAATTTACAGGACAGAGTGGAAGAGCTGCACACAGAGGGAAAACTCAATCAGCATCTGCAGAGGATTCCCCTAAATTGATCAGTGAATGGATGTGAGAACATGAACTGTGGCTGTGATAAGTACCGTTAAAAAGATGGTAGGGAAAACCCCCTAGGGCTCAAACGTGGTTGAGAATAATTCCTTTTCCTTCCACCTAGAGTGAGAAACCTCATAATTCACAGGGTATCGCATGGAACACACAGAAAAACTTTGCCTCAGTTGTGGGATAAAGTTAGCACTGGATAAACACTCTCTGGTCCCACATAACAAACATGAAAAAGACGTGAAAGGATCAATTTACTATCAAGTTAACTGAATCATGTCATTTTTATTTTTTTTAATGTTTATTTCTTTATTTCTGAGAGAGAGACAGAGAGAGAGAGACAGAGAGAGAGAGAAAGTGTGAGCAGGAAAGGTGCAGAGAGAGAAGGAGACACATAATATGAAGCAGGCTCCAGGCTCTGAGCTGTCAGCACAGAACACGATGTGGAGCTTGAAATCATGAACCATGAGACCACAACCTGAGCTGAAACCAGATGCTTAACAGACTGAGCCACTCAGGCACCCCAATGAATCACATCTTGATACCATAAATCAAGAGCACTTATAGGAATGAAAAAATACCTGGCACATAATGAGTAAAATCTAATAAAAAATTATTAGATATGCAAAGAAGCTAAAAACTATTTTTTGTAATTTATAGAAATGGCATCCATCAAAACCAACCAAACCAAAATACACAGATAACAGATTCACTAGATAAGAATATAAAAATAGTCATTGTAACCATATTTAATATGGTCAAAACACAGAAGACTGAGAATGTTAAATAGAAGTCTGAATAATACTGGGGGGAAAAGACTCAAACTTGAAAATTACAATGACAGGAATGAAATGTGGAAGAGTTAACATTGTGCATTACAAAGGACAAGATTAAATATAAAGCAATACAAAACTATGAAATGAGGAATAGAAAAAAGACAAAAATACTCCAGAACATTATGATTCATAAAACAACCTCAAGCATTTTAATTAGAATCTGTGAAGGAAAACAGACACCAAGAAAATGATTTTAAGAAATAATACCCCAAATTTCCAAATTTAATTAAAAACATGATCCCACAGCTTCAAAAACTCAGTGATCCAAAAAAAAAAAAAAAATACCAGAATAACAGCAGATTTCTCATCAGAAATAATGTGTGTCAAAAGACAGTGGAAGAACAAATTTAAAGTACTGAAATGACTAAAGCAATGACAAAACAGCTAGCTCTAAATACAATGCAATCTTTCAGAAATATAAGCCAAATAAGCACCTTTCAGACCCAGAAGAGTTGAAATAATACAACAGCAACAGAGATACACTATATGAAAGTTAAAGGTTGAAGGAAAATTATAAGATAAAAATAAAAATGTATACAAAGGAATGAAAAGCAGAATTGACCATTACATTGGTAAATATACAAGGCTATATTTATGATTATTTAAGATCTTTAGAAGATACTGTACTAAGAGAATAAGAAGACAAGCCACAGCCTAAAAAAATAAAAATTAATTAATTAATTAATTAATTAATAAAAAAAGATCTGAACAGACACTTCACCAAAGGTAAAGAGATGGCATATAACCATAGGAAAAGATGATCTATATTATATATCATAGGGAATTTCAGATTAAAACTACAATGAGAATTGCTAAAATCTGGAACACTGACAACACCAAATTCTGGCAAGGATAGAGAGCATCAGGGACTCTCATCCATTCCTATTGTAAATGCAAAATTGTGCAATCACTTTGGAAGGCCAGCCGGGAATTTCTTACAAAATTAAACATGCTTTTATCGTATGATCTAGCAATCACTCTTCCTGGTACTTACCAGGTGAGTTGAAAACTTATGTCCACACAAAAACCTGCACATGGATGTTTAGAGCTGTTTTATTTAAAACTGCCAAAATTTGTAAACAGTCACAATGTCCTTCAGTAAGTGAATGCATATATAAACTCTGATATGAGCAGACAAGAGAATATTATTCATCGCTAAAAAGAAATGCACTACCAAACTATTAAAGACATGAAGACAATGTAAGTGTGTATTTCTAGGTGAAAGAAGCCAGTCCAAAAAGACTGTGTTCTATGTACAATTTCAACTATATGGCATTCTGAAAAAGACACTACGGAGACAGTAAAAAGACCAGTGGTGTCCAGAGGATAACGGGAGGGAATAACGAATAAGCAGAACACAAGAGTTTTAGAAGAGTGGAGGTACTCTGTATGATACCACAATGGTGGATACCTGTCGTCATATATGCATTAAAACCCATAGAATGTACATCACAGCATGCACAAAGCCCAAAAAGTATGCAACCCTAAGGTAAACTATGTCACTGTAGGGTCACTGATTATAAGCATATTGATAGTGGATGTGGCTACATATGTGCAGAGACGGGGGATATATGGGAACATTCTCAACTCTCTAATTGATCTTGCTGTGCACTTAAAATTTTTCTAAAAAACAAAGTCTATTAACAATGGGAGAGAATGGATTGTTCAAGGCAAAAATAATAATTGTCTGGTACATATGTATAAGTAAATCTATGGTAAGACAAGTTCAAAGAATGGGAGGACAAAAAGAGAAGTATATTGTCATAGGATTATTATATGTGAAAGGATTATTCACATAAATGTAGACTGTGATGAATAAATGGTATATAATACAAATCCAAACGTAACCAATAAAATAATATAACATATAGTCATATCCAAGGTACAACAGAACAAATAAAATGCAATTATAAGCGATGCTCATTAAAAAGGGCAAAAAGGAGGTGGAGGAGTCTGACAAAACATTTACTCCACCTTTGGCCCTCCATCTGGTTCATTCCCAGCAATGACCTCCCTCAAGGCTGTGCATTTCAGGCCCCATGGAGGGTAATGTATGCACTGACTGGAGTGTGAGAAAGCTTGTCCTGATTTTCCCTAAAGTGGCACATAGAAGGTACTACTTTATATAACTTGTAGAGATGACTAGCGCACAGATAGTGCCACTTTGGATAACTACCCTGTGACCTCACCACCATGCCCCTCACTCTATAGAAGCTGGGGATTAAGGTCAGGCCTGGGCAGAGAATGGGTGTGTACCGTCTGAATCATCCATCCACCTGAATCCTCCCATCAGCGAGTTACCCCAAGTAAAACTCTGTAATGGAACAGAACTGCTTACTTCATTCTTTGGTCTTAAACTGCCTTTTCAGTTTGGAGGATACTTTAAGACCTTCCTCCAGTCTTCTAACAGAGGAAGAATGAAGAAAATTTGAAAAATAAATCCAACTTTATCAATAGTCAGAATATGTGTTATTATCTGTACATCCCAAATTAAAATGCAAAGATGATCATTTGTCTCAACAGGCAAGGCCCAATGAAAAACTGATCCAAATATAAAGACACAAATATGTTAGAAATTAAAGAGTAAGAAAAATATACCACTAGGAAAACACCAAGGAAAAGAAAACTGTATTAATATCAGAGAGAGCAGATTTTAGGGTAAATATCACTGAGGATAAATATGGCCTTTACAATATGAGAAAGAAGTCAGTACATCTAGAGGATACAACAATCCTAAATAATTATGAACCTAACACAGACTGACAAGTCATATAAGTCAGTCTGATAACATAGCTCACAAGTTGTATAACTATACAAAGGAATTTTAATAACTGTCAATTATTGATAGAATAAATATATGGGACATAAGCAAGACTATAAAGACTTGAACAATATTCAACAAGTTGACATAGCGATACATTCAGAATCTTCCATCCCAAAACAACAGAATCTGCAAATACAAGAATCTATGCACTTTTTAGAATCATATGGAACATTTACTAAAAACAAAATCATCTGGTCCATAAGACAAGTTGAGTAAACTCAAATCACATAAAATATGTCATCTGTCCACAATGACTTTAAATTAGAAATAAATAACAGGGGAAACCCCCCCAAATTTGAAATGTTTGGAAATGAAATAACATGCTTCTAAATGATTTAGAATTAAAAAAATAAAAATGAAAATCAGAAAATCATTTGAAGCCAATAGAGATAAAAGCAAAACAGATTTATTTAAAAACAAAAAAGATTCAAACCAATATCCTCAGCTTCTGCCTGAAGACAAGTTTTAGAACCAATTAAATCCCAAATAAGAAGAAAAAGGAAGTCGTACATATAGGGGCAGAGGTCAATTAAATAGAAAACAGAAAAATAGAAAAATAATAATAAAATCATAAGCTGGTTCTTTGATAAAATCTAATAAAAGAATCAACTTGTATGTGGGAAACAGAAGGAATAGGCAATGATCTGTATTAAAAGTGAGGGCACTGATATCATTAAATGCTATAGAAACAAGATTATTCTAAACTATGAACAACTCCATGGTAACTACGTTGACAACATAAATGAAATGGAAAAATTCCTTGAACGTGTTAAAGTACAAAAGCTCAATCAAGAAGAAACAGACCTCCACAATAGTCCTGTGTGTATTAAAGGAGTTGAATGTACAGCTCCATTATTGGCTGCTTTGCCTTGCATTTTTATGTTATGGAGGTGGCCTCTTTCCTTAAAGCTTAGGAATCAACCTCTGCTCGCTTCAAAGTTTTCTTCTACAGCTTCCTCACATCCCTCAGCCTTCACAGAATTAAAGAGTCAGGGTCTTACTCTGGATGAGGCTTAGGCATAAGGGAATGTTGTAAC